>JAQGBS010003213.1:0-11852 GCA_034698545.1 Acrobeloides obliquus
GACTTTTATATCACTGGGGAATCATATGGAGGCGTTTATATTCCAACTTTGGCTGTTTTGGTGGCTAATGACAAGACTAATTTCCCCGGTTTTAAGGTAAAATAAACTGACCGAGCACTATCGCGCTCGGAGGATAGAGGAGATTTTCGATCCAATCGATAAGTCTCCGAGCACCCCGAACGAGATCTCCGTCCTGATCCGATTGCTTTCGAGCACCTCTGAGTGCTTCCGAGCTCTTCATAGTGCTTACGAGTTCTTGCGAGCGCCTTCAAATACTTTTAAGCACTTCCAAGTGCTTTCGAACTCTTCCGAGCGCTTCAGAGCGTCTCCAAGTGCTTCCGAATTCTACCGAGCGCCTCCGAACACTTTCAAGCGTCTCCGAGTGCTTCCGAGCGCTTACTGAACGCTTCTGAGTTCTTCCTAGCGCCTCAGAGTTCTTTCCGGACACAAAAATATATTAGAGGGATCTCTTTTTCTGCTTTCCAAAGGCGAACAAAAAGGGTAAAAATGGAGCCCCTCAAAAAATTTCCCCCACACCCAAAAATTGCTCTAAATACTCTCTTTATTTACTCAATAACTTTAGGGTGTTGCGATTGGAAATGGAATTCTTCATGATCAATTCAACTGGAACACGCAGCCAGCACTCTTCTTCTACCATGCTATTATGAGACAAGGGTAAAAATTTGTTTAAATCTGCAAAATAAAAAAATTCTTAGCCTCTATGATCAAGTAGCCAAGCAATGCTGTAATGGCAACCCATACACTTGTGATTATGCTAATCTGGGTGGAGCATGTGGTGATTTGGTTGATGTAATGCTCAACCAAGCCGATGATCAAGACCCCTACAATTTGTATGCTGTTTGCTATTTGGATGGTGGCAGTACCAAGAAAACGTTGATTCGAGATTTCTTGTTCAGAAGGAAGGATAAAGATGGAGTGAGAAAATGATATTTTTCCACAAAAATGATTTTCCAAATTTTAGAAGATTCGCAGACGCAACCGTCAACTCGGTGCCGCACTTCCACTCTGTGCTCAAGAAGGTAACACCGCAACCTACCTTAACAGACAAGATGTTCGAACAGCTTTGCATATTCCTTCAACCGTTGGCACATGGTCTGATTGCAAGTAAGTTTAGAAATTTTGAAAATTGAGGAAGAAAAATTTTAGTGATGCACTGAATGAATTCTTCTACACAAGAATTTATGATGACATGTCGACTCAAGTCAAAACTTTGGTTCAAAAAGGCATTCGTGTTCTGATTTACAATGGAGATGTTGATAGTGTTTGCAATGTTATTATGAATGGTAAATTTTTGTTTTTATATAAATTTAAAAAAATCGATTTTAGAAGAATTTGTCAACCAACTTGGCTTGACCATTCAAGTAAGGCATTCTGATACTAAACTCTTTTAGTTTCTTCAAAAATTACAACAAACTTCATTTAGGGAGGAAATGTGAACAACCGCCAAGTCTGGCATTACAATGGCAGTCTTGAACAAATGAGCCAATGCTGTGACTATATTAGCAACGTTGCTGGATATGTCACCAAATATAATGGTAGAAATCTTATACTTTTTTCATATTTAAAAATATGGTTTTAGGCCTCGATTTTGTCACCGTCCGTGGTTCTGGGCATTTTGTACCCGGAGATAAACCTCGAGAAGCCCTTCAAATGATCTACAACTACGTCAACCAAAAAGATTATTCAGCTCCAGTTCCAGTCAGCACCCAACCACAACCTTTAACTGGATGACGGGAACAGAATTTGACACTTATTATTCATTATTGAATTTTTATTTTGTCATTTAATATTTTAAAAATGGATAAAAATTATTTTCAAATAGGATTGCATCGCGGTTAATTTACCGGATCTGTCAAATGTCAATTGACGGTCAAATTCTTTTTTTTGTCCGAATCAGTAAAAACGTCATTTCACTAAGTTTTTGCTCTTTGATAAGTTCGACAGAAAAGCCAGATACAAAGAACTTTTTTTGACGAATCGTGAAAAAAGTTCTTTGTATCTGGCTTTTCTCTCGAACTTATCAAAGAGCAAAAACTTAGTGAAATAACCTTTTGCTGATCCGGAGTTCAAATTTTTCCACTATTTTGCATATTATTCTTGAAACTGAACTATGAAGACCTTTTAATGTGAGTTTGATGCCAAAGTATCCGGATATTCAAGCAGCCAAAAAATGTCAATATACAGGGTGGACCAAATTTTGTTTACGCTAAAAAATAATAATTTTTTTAAATAAATCCGTTTTCGATAATTCTTTTTTTATTTTCATTAAGAGACAATAGGAAAGCGATTCAAATAAAAAATTGAAAAAATTTTTTTGCTTGGTCCTTAATTTTTATCGAAAAATAATCGCGCAAAAACAAATTACTTCAGGAGGGAGTCAAACCTGAGCCTTTTTGAATGCGAGAGCAAAACCACTGAACCAAGCAGCCTATTTTCGATGCGTCTTTTAAAAATTTTTTCGATTTTCTTGACATGAATCGCTTTCCTATTGTCTCTGGATGAAAAATGAATAATCGAAAACGGATTTATTTGAAAAAAGTATAATCATTTTTTAGCGTAAATAAAATTTGGTCCACCCTGTACATTATTTGATAAGGAAATAAAAAGAAGGGGACATTTGACTAAATAGAAGGCTTTGACAAAGAAAAAGTATTAAAAATTCTTCAAGCAAGCATACAAAAGAAAATGAATCAGAAATGATTTTAATTTGATCGATAAATGTGTTCTATCAAAAGGTTATGTTGCGCTAAACGGATCTTTATGGAAAAAATAGGGCAATAGAAAATTTATATGTCTGTCCGAGTGGCTAACGTGCCCAGCCTTTACTCATAAGACGCGGGTTCGACCCCGCACCCAAAATTCATAATTTTATATTTTTTTGGCAAATTTTTTATTTTTTTTCATGAAAATTTTTGATTATCCACATTTTTATGCGGAGCACATAATAGCGCAATTATGTTTCCATAAAAATTTTTGGAAAATTGGAAAAATCTAAAACTTTTCTTCTAATTTTTCTAAAAGTTTTCATGAAAAAATAATTGTCGCGTGTCAACATTTTTTAATTTTGAGCCTTACTAACACCTTTTCAGAATTTTGGTACGCTGTGAAAATACAAATAGGAAATGCATCTTTTTTATCGTAACACTAATTTATGTCTTTCTCAAACCTGTCATTTTGATCACTTGAGTAGTGCCAAATTTTTTAAGGGTAACCTAAGTCATGTCTAAGCTAACTCTTATTGGAGCCCTGGCGGCTCTACACTGTATTCTAACCAAAGCAGCCCCCACTGCAGACCAAGTCACGAGCCTTCCTGGTATCAATTTCTCACCTAATTTTACTCATTATTCTGGCTATTTAAAAGCTTCTACCACACACCAGTTGCATTATTGGTAAAAAATTGTCTAATTTCTATCCATTAAAATTTTAGGTTCGTACAACACCAATATGCCAATTCGACTAGCCCAGTGCTTTTATGGTTGAATGGCGGTCCAGGATGCAGTAGCTTAGGCGGACTTATTGAAGAAAATGGTCCTTTCCATGTTAAAGATAATGGGAATACCGTGTATGAAAATGTCTATGCATGGAATAAAGTCGGACATGTCATTTATCTTGAGTCACCGGCTGGTGTAGGATTCAGTTATTCAACAAATGGTGATATTACGACTGATGATGACAAAACTGCCACAGAAAATTACAATGCTTTGGTAAATTAAAAAAATTATTGAGTAATATGATTTTCTAGATTGATTTCTTTACCAACAAATTCCCAGAACTTAAAAGTAATGACTTTTACATCACTGGGGAATCTTATGGAGGCGTTTATATTCCAACTTTAGCTGTTTTGGTGGCTAATGACAAGACCAATTTTCCTGGATTTAAGGTATTGTCCGTTTCACGAGAACGGTTGAAAAAAGTTGGATGAATTTTCAAATCGTTCTCTAAATCGACTGATTTTTTGTACTCGGGGGTCTTCGGGTATGGGGAGCACGAAATTGAGGGGGTTTTTGAATTTTTTAATTGGCCGCAGGAAAGGGTCGAATCGGAAATTTTTTTAAACTTCGTAAATTTACATATGTGTAAAATTCACATGTGTAAAATTTACAAATGTGTAAAACGTTCAAAAAATAAAAATTGTGATTTTCGCTGCGCTCGGAGATTCTCTACTTCTTCCCTCCGAGCACTTTAGGTACTTCCTTGTTAATCATTAATTTTAGGGCATTGCTATTGGAAATGGCTTCTTGAATAATAGAATCAACTTTAACACGTTCCCTCATCTAGTATTCTACCATGGTATCATGGGAAAAGAGTAAAATTTTTTTAAATCTGCAAAAACAAAAAAATTCTTAGTCTCTATGATCAAGTAGCCAAACAATGCTGTAATGGCAACCCTTACACTTGTGATTATGCTAATCTGGGTGGAGCATGTGGTGATTTATATGAACAAATTCTTCACCAGACCGATGATCTTGACCCCTACAACTTATATGCTGTTTGCTATTTGGATGGTGGTAGTACTAAGAAATCTTTGATTCGAGATTTTGTGTTCAAAAGGAAGTATAAAGATGGAGTATGAAAATTTGTTTTCAAAAAGATGGGTTCTCTTTTAGAAGATCCGCAACCGTAAACTCGGTGTCTTGCTTCCACTTTGTGCTCAAGAAAACAACACTGCAAATTATCTTAACAGACAAGATGTTCGAACAGCTTTGCATATTCCTTCAAGCGTTGGCACATGGTCTGATTGCAAGTAAGCTTGAAATTTTTGAAAATGAAAAAAAAAATTAGTGATGCGCTGAGTAGTGAATACACAACTTTATATAATGACATGTCGACCCAAGTCAAGACTTTGGTTCAAAAAGGCATTCGAGTCTTGATCTACAATGGAGATACTGATACTGTTTGCAATGTTATTATGAACGGTAAATTTGTGTTGTCCAAACAAGTTTTAAGTTAATTCTAGAGGAATTCATCAACCAACTTAATTTGACAATTCAAGTAAGACTTTAAGTATAAATGTTAGGCAGGATTTATACTGCCATCGCAGAGCAATTACGTTTATAGTGCAAACAATTTTTCCAATATCGTTTATAGTTGATGTCTCGCGACAGCCTGCAACGTCGTAAATGCTGACCACGCGACATCGAGTGACGCGGCACAAAGGCAAAAAATTTAGATCCAAGCGGGATTCGAACGCTTGATCTTGTAATTACTGAGCCACTGCTTTTTCATTGCACCACCAAGGTTTGTTGATGGAAAAACGTTTTTTCAAACCAAGTTCTATTGCGCGACAAGTCTGTCGCACGACAGACTATAAATGCCAACTCGCGCAGCGTCGCGCGATATAAAAATGCACTGTCGCGATGGAAGTATAAATGGTGCCTTAGCGTTTTCAAAGATGGAAATTATCACCAATTTTTTTTAGGGAGCAAATGTTAGCAATCGCCAAGTCTGGCACTACAATAGCAGTCTCGAACAAATGAGCCAATGCTGCGACTATATTAGCAACGTTGCTGGATATGTCACCCAATATAATGGTATAGAGAATAGTTAAAAAGGTGCACTTTTTGTGATTTTTTACATGCATTGAGACCCGAATTTTGTTTTTAGAAATGACCCATCGAGGAGTAATTTATGCGGGAAATCGGTTGATCGCATTTCGAAGCGCGAAAACGTGGCATAAACAAGAACGGGTTGGAACGATCGTTCAATGTACGGCATGACCAAGAACTGGACGATAATTGTGCTTGTAATCTCAATGATTTTATACCATTTTGAGACACCGATGACCCTGAATCAGTGTCAACGAAGCGTTTCGCGCTTCGGAAATGCGTGCAATCGATTCCTCGCCTAGAAAAACCTAAGAATCGACGATTTTCTCATAAAAATTCGAAAATGTTTGATTTTTGCTTCAATACACCGGTTTCTTCCCTGAATCAGGGTCAAGAAAGTGTTTTCAACAAAAAAACATCGATTTATTTGAAAAGGAAACGAAAAATTGAAAAAAATTTTAAAATAGTGAAAAAATTGAAAAAAAAATTCGAAAAAAATAGAAAAAATCTTCGGAAATGCTTATTAACTTATCTTATTTTGTTAATGGGATCATTTTTAAAAAAAATCTTCGGCCCCATATCATGTAAAAATCCATCAAAAAGGGAACTTCTTAAACCACCCTGTAATTTATTTATTTTTCTCATTTTTATACAGGATGCCCCAAAAAAGGCAATTTTGAGCGATTTTTCAAATTTTTAAAAATTTTGCATCAAAATAACCTTATGGGGATTTTCTATGCAAGAAATTGATTGCAAGCATTGCTGGACTTTAAAAACGCTTCCTTGATCCTGTATTAGCTTATTATGCTTTAATAGCCATATATCTCTTCCCTAAATAAGTATCAGGGAAGTGTTTTCAAGGTTCGGCAATGCACGCAGTCGTTTTCTTGCACAGAAAACTCTCTATAGGGTTATTTTGGTAAAAATTAAAAAATTAGAAAAATTTTGAAAAAATCACTCAAAAATTCCAAAATTGCTCTCTTTTTTGGGAACACCCTGTAATAAGAATTTTTTATGACTTGATTTTGTCACTGTCCGTGGTTCTGGGCATTTTGTACCCGGAGACAAACCTCGTGAAGCTCTTCAAATGATCTACAACTATGTCAACCAAAACGACTATTCAACCCCAGTTCCAGTCAGTACTCAACCACAGTCAGCGCAACCTAGCCATAACCCCGTAAATAGTGGACGACGGGAAGAGAATTTGTCACTTTTATTAATTCTTGGATTTTTATTCTGTCATTTAATATTTTAAAAATGGATAAAAATTATTTTCAAATGTATCTTTCCACGCTTTATTCAACTAATCTCGATCCAGAAATTCGTTTTCGATCAAAAAATTTCAGTTTTAGACAATTTTTTCATGTCTCGGCAATGCGCGCAATCGATTCATCGCCTAGAAAAACATAGTAGGGTCGAAAATTTCGTCACAAATCGACTTCTATAGCCAAATATCAATATTTTGATATTAAGTTTCATCTTTGAAAATTTCAATTTTTTTTGAAAAATCTTGATATTGACACGAAAACATGAATAGAAAAATCGCTCAGGTAAAATTGTCTTAACTCCGAGAAATTTAATCCTTTTCAAAATGAGAGAGGGGCACAATTTTTATTTATATGTTTATATGTCCGAGTGACTAACGTGCTCAGCCTTCACTCATAATACGCGGGTTCGATCTCGCACCCAAAATTTATAATTTTTTATTTTGTTGACAAAATTCATGAAAATTTTTGATTATCCACATTTTTATGCGGGGAACACAATAGCGCAATCATTTTTTCATAAAATTTTTGAAAAATTGAAAAAATCAAAAAATCTAAAACTTTTCTTCCAATTTTTCTAAAAATTTTCATGGAAAAATAATTGTCGCTTAGCGACATTTTTTAAAATTTTGAGCCTTACCAACACCTTTTCAGAGTTTTGGTACGTGAAAATACAAATAGGAAATGCATACTTTTTATGGTAACCCTAGTTTATGTCTTTCTCAAACCTGTCATTTTGATCACTTGAGTGGTGCCAAATTTTTTAAGGGTAACCTAAGTCATGTCTAAGTTAACTCTTATTGGAGCCATGGTGGCTCTAAGCTGTGTTCTAACCAAAGCAGCCCCCACTGCAGACCAAGTCACGACGAGCCTCCTGATATCAATTTCTCACCTAATTTTACTTACTATTCTGGCTATTTAAAAGCGTCTACCACACACCAGTTGCATTATTGGTAAAAAATTGTCTATCTCTATCCATTTGGAATTCTAGGTTCGTACAACACCAATATTCCAATTCGACTAGCCCAGTGCTTTTATGGTTGAATGGCGGTCCAGGATGCAGTAGCTTAGGCGGACTTATTGAAGAAAATGGTCCTTTCCATGTTAAAGATAGTGGGAATACCGTGTATGAAAATGTCTATGCATGGAATAAAGTCGGACATGTCATTTATCTCGAGTTCCCGGCTGGTGTAGGATTCAGTTATTCAACTGATGGTAATATTACGATCGATGATGACAAAACTGCCGAGGAAAATTACAATGCTTTGGTAAATTAAAAAAATTATTGAGTAATATGATTTTTTAGATTGATTTCTTCACCAACAAATTCCCAGAACTTAAAAATAATGACTTCTATGTCACTGGGGAATCATATGCAGGCAAATATATTCCGACTTTAGCTGTTTTGGTGGTTAATGACAAGACCAATTTTCCCGGATTTAAGGTATTGTCCTGTTCATGAGAACGGTCGAAAAAAGTTGGTGCTTCATATTGCATTGAATAAGGAAACCGTCAGTCGATAAATTAAGTGTTGTGGTGCTGCCAAGTTCAAGTGCAACACAAGAAGAATACCGCAATCAATACTTCTAGAACGGGGGACCGAGCACTTCGCGCCCGGAGGGGAAAAGAAGCTGTATTTATTACCCGCACTATGGAGCTCGGCCTTCGGACTCTCTTTGTGCGTAAATTGAACAAAATTGGAAAAAATAGAAAAATCTTCGGAAATGCTTATTAACTTATCTTATTTTGTTAATGGGGTCATTTTTAGAAAAAATCTTTGGTCCCAAATCATGTAAAAATTTATCAAAAAGGGCACTTTCTAAACCACCCTGTAATTTATTTACTTTTCTCATTTTTATACAGGATGCCACAAAAAAGGGCAATTTTGAGCGATTTTTCAAATTTTAAAAAATTTTTCATCAAAATAACCCTTGGGGGGTTTCCTATGCAAGAAATTGATTGCAAGCATTGCTGGACTTTGAAAACGCCTCCCTGATCCTGTATTAGCTTATTATGCTTCAATAGATATATTTCTTCCCTGAATCAGTGTCAGGGAAGGTTCGGCAATGCACGCAATCGTTTTCATGCACAGAAAACCCCCAATAGGGTTGTTTTAGGGAAAATTAAAAAACTTAAAAAATTTTGAAAAAATAGCTCAAAAATCCCAAAATTGCTCTCTTGTTTGGGGACATTCTGCAATAAGAAATTTTTATGACTTGATTTTGTCACCGTTCGTGGCTCTGGGCATTTTGTCCCTGAAGAAAAACCTCGTGAAGCTCTTCAAATAATTTACAACTACGTCAACCAAAACGACTATTCAACCACGGTTCCAGTCAGCACCCAACCACATCCTTTAACTAGCACAACCTTTAAACCCTTAACTACGGGAAGAGAATTTCCCGTCGTCCACTTCACTTTTATTCATTATTGGGTTTTTATTTTCTCATTTAATCTTTTAAAAATGAATAAAAATCATTTGACGGTGATTTTTCAAACAATTTGTTCATCATTCGATTGGAATTTTATGCGTATGTGAAGAGTGTTTTAGGCGTGAAAGCGAGAGGTGTTCTCACTTCAAAATAGTCGGTTACCTGTTTTTGTTGCTCATTCATGCGTCAATTTCCCACCACTTTCGAATTTTCTCGTTCTCGAATTTTATAGTGAGAAAGATTTAATTATGGAGTCCATACCATCGTCAAAAAGTTTCTTTTTACGAGCGTTTGAAGTTTGTTGAATATACAGTAATTTGAGTCGATTATTAATATTGCCTGATTCAATACAAGTTTGTCTATTAAGACGAAAATATCGGACATTAGAAAATTCAAAATTTACCGATCCTTTTGGGACGAGTGATAGCTCGTTGAATTCCTGACCATAAGGAACTCAATGAGCTATCACTCGTCCCTAACGGGTCTGGCAATTTTGAATTTTCTAATGCTCGATATTTTCGTTTCAATAAACAAACTTGTATTGAATCAGGCAAAATTAGCAATCGATTCAAATTACTATATATTCAACAAACTTCAAATGCTCGTTTCTCCTCGGGGAAACTACAAATTTTCAAAAATTTTTACAATCAAGTCGGGTATGAAGAATCGTTTGAGACCGGTCTCGTCAAAATTAGAGGGTAGCAAGTTGGTAGTGTTACTTGTAAGAATTAAACTTTCAAAGTTAAAAAATCATCTGATAGATAGAAATTTATTCAACAGCTAGTTACTTGGATAGAAAAAATTATTCGGCAGCTAGTTATTTAGTAGAAAGTTATTCACTGCCCTTCAAATTCTCTTTTGCATTAAAACGACTTTATCGGAGATTGGCAAATAAGATCTTCTTTGTAATGTTCTAAATACGGAACAATAGAGTAATTATTTACTTTCTCGCGAAATTAAACACAGTAAATATCTATGCCAATTATTGATTTTTTAATGGATCACTCTTTTTACTGAAATGTTATAATAAATTGATGTTTCGAGCTTTTGAACTTTTTTTAAATGTGTATTTTGAAAAATAATATTTTTTCTACATTTTTACATGAATACTTATCTAACACTTTATCATTACACAAACAAGGATACCCACCTTTTTAATTGTTGACCCTTGATAAACAAAATAAAGTTTAGTTTTGTGCTAGCCTGACACTTTTTAACTTTGCTGTACGTCACTTTCGATTGATGTACACAATGAGTCATCGGTCCATCGCGCTCAAAAAACGATGTATTTCCGCGTAGTTACGCTTAATCATCCTATTATGTTTTCATAAATTGTGGTTTTATTTGTTTTTATGTTTTTTTTGCTATACAATATTTTTTAGATGCCTTGCTAAGGCTTGAGGCAAACTGGGTCTAGGTCTGAATTGTCATAGTTTTAATTTTTGTCGCCTCAAACCGGGCATCTCAAGAAAAAGAATCTCAAGATTTTTCTTTCGCAGGTAAACTTTTTAAGAGTTAGTTTAAAAATTTACAAAAAATTTTTAGGCGTTACAAATATTCACCTTTACAGTGCAAATCTCTTCTAACCTCAACCCAAGAAAGGGATCCAAAAATGGTAGAGCTAGCTGTTTCTAAAATTGCTTGTGATTTTGCTGTGCTTGTAGTTTGCGGTTTGTTTTTGAGATACTAAATGAATGAAATTTTCTAAATTTTTAGCTATTCCTCTGCTCATTTTTCATGAATTTGTTACGCCATATAAAAGAGGATTTTATTGTGATGACGAATCGATTAGGTATCCTTACAGGGGCTCTACTGTTTCTAGGCAGATGCTCATCGTGGTGGGAATATTGATTCCCTGTGCATTAGTAAGCTTTACAAGCGAGCATACATGAAGAGTAGTACCAGTTCTGTCAACCCCCTCTCACGCAGAAAAGGCCAAAAAATGACCCTCCCCCACGAAAACAAGCACAAAATGAGTCACTCCTCAAGACTTCACACTCCCAAAAGGGTAGTACTGGTTTTGTGGTGGGGAAGGGGTATGATTTTTCACTAAAAAATGTTCAAACTTTTCGATTTTTTCACCAAAAACCCAGAGGCAGGGGTTGACGTCATTCGAGCACGGATATTTGCGAATGGACATTTGCGGAGCGTCATTTGCACATGTACACCTGCGCAGCGACATTTACGCACGGACATTTGCGCATCTAACATTTGCGCATGATACATTTGCGAGCGGACATTTCCGCATGGACATTTGCGCTGATACATTTGGGATTCAGTGGTACCCAGGCTCCAAGTTTATATTTGTGTCAAGATATCTGTCTACAGTGCCAAGCTGCACTGCCAATTCATTACTTTTTGATCCCCTAATTTCAAAAAATGTCCAGCCCCCGTTTCTAAACTCAAAAATTGACCAGGCCCAAAAATTTTGAAAAATGAGACATCCTAAATATGCACAAAATCAACAAATTATGATCATAAATTTGTAGATTATTGCCACTGAAGTTTTTCGCACTTTACTGTGGGAAAAGAAATGTGCTCATCAATTCAAAGCATATCGTTGTAGACAATATAATGTCCATAGGCTTATT
>JAQGBS010003214.1:0-11851 GCA_034698545.1 Acrobeloides obliquus
ATCTTTTTGCATCAAAAAACGGTATCTTTGAACCCTCAAAAATACTTTTAAACTGTTCATTAAGGAAAAACGAGTTTAGCCAAAAATCTTAAAAAATTATGAGGAATTTTTTGATATATATCTCGGGTCGAAATTTCACGGACTCAACTTGCCGGTTCCTTGTTAGTTCTTCCATGTTTTGTATACTTTTCATTAAAGCTTCCTCTTAAGAAATCCTCTAAAGAAATTTCAGTTACACATCCGTAAATAGGTTTAGCGACATACAACAAATACATATTTTTTTATAAAAAAGTACAAATTTGTTTGGCTTCTTAGTAACCTGATGTAATTTCCTTCTTTTTTATTACCCCACTAGGATTATGCATATGCACCAAAGAGTCTTCTTGATTAAACTGCGGTTTATCAACTTATTCATATATAGATGGCAAATGACACGTGAAAGGAAGTAGAATTGAGAATATTAAATGATTGAACGTCTTTATACATAAAAATATAGTCCAAAAGGGATAAGAGTGTTAAAAAGTAGTTAATAAAAAATGCGAAACTTTTAAATACTTGGGACTAATATAGTTGAAGCCTCGCACTGAATGAGAATTTTTTTTCGAAAAATTAAAAAAAGTTTTTTCGCGAGAAATAATCCCTTTAGGGGTAATTTTCTGTGAGGAATCCGAATTTCGCATTCCTAAAGCATGAAAACGCTTCTTTGAATCAAGAAAAAGCTGTTTAGTTTTTTCAAACAATATAAACATCATGTTTTATATTATATCTGATATTTACGTACTCTACGCCATAGCGGAAACTTTCGTGTTTAAAATCCAATAGCCGACGACTAACAAAACTTTAATGTTAGGCTCGCCAGTGTTCACAATATAAGCTGAGGCTTCAGCTACGCCTCCAATTTTTAGTCTCGCTTAAGTTCGATTATGCTTCCCCAAACGCTGAGCCATAGCTTATCAGAGCCTAAGCTCGATTTTTATTTTATCATCGTTTTTTTGTTTAAATTGTTGTTATCCAAGCTTAAGCTACTTTTTCTATCACTTTTTTATATAATCGATTTATTTAGTTTTCTTCATTGCAAAATAAAAGTAATTAACAAGCCACATTTATAGACAGCGTTTTCGACAGTTTTCCATCTGAAATCTTCACTAAACACACTTTCTAATTGCATTTTTTTGTTTTCCAACGAAAGTCCAAATTTTTATCCATTTTCGCATCAATACATCTGCCCCTTTCCTTGATTCAGGGTCAAGGAAGCATTTTCACGGGTCGGCAATGTGCGCAATCGATCCCTTGCTTTTAACCCCATGGAGGTCATTTTTAATAGAATTCGATTAAATCTGCAAAATCGATTATTTATTGAACAACCCAATACTTCCTTGTCATTTTTTATATTAAGCCTTAAATCACATGGGTATTCATACTTCTTCACACACCCTTCTTTTTTCCTTCCTGAAATCATGAGTAATTTGCGTTTACTTCCTTATATTTAAAAAAATTTATTTCCTTGTTTCTATTCGGTTTCCATGGTTTTAAACCTTTTTAATCCAAATAATCATAAGGTTTAAGTCGAAGAACTCATTTTTAATAAAAACTACGTCATTATCGCTCTTTTATTCTTAGTTCATCTAGGTATTCATAATTCTTACTTCCTGTTTTGAACGTGAGTTCTTCTTCACGTTTCACAAAGTTTGCGAAACAAGAAAATTAACAAAATTAACACCACATGGACCAAAACGTGTCCAAACATGGGAACGATGGAAAATCGTCAAAACATCTAATTATTTATGCTTATAAATCATTTTTATGCATTTTAAAAACTGATTTAATACTGTGCCAATGTTTTTGAAAAAAATTTGTTTTAAATTTTTCCCCTTGGGAGACCAAGGGAAAAATCGAATTTTCAAAAAGTTCTTCAAATCGGCCGATTTTTTATTCAAGGGCTTCTCAACATGGAGATAATTCTTCACACACGTTTCTTTTCCTGCCTGAAACCACGACAATTCGTGTTTATTTCTTGATATTAAAAAAATTTCATTTCCTTGTTCCTACTCAGTTTCCATGGTTTTAAACCTTTTTAATCCAAACAATCATAAGGCTTAAATTGAAGAACTCATTTGTAATAAAAACTACTTCATTATCGCCCTTTTCTCATAAGACTTAGTTCACGTAGGCATACTCTTTACTTCCTGTTTTAAATGTAGCATAGTTCACGTAGGCATAATCGAATCTGAAGGAATTTGGATTTTGATCTCAGAAAAAGGTGATTGATCAAGAGGACCAAATCTGCGAAAGTTTCCTATGTGGCTTTAATTTTCTTGTCTCGCGAACTTTGTGAAACGTGAAATACTCACGTTTAAGACAAGAAGTATGAATACCTAGGTGAAACTAAATCTTATGAAGAAAAAGGCGATAATGAAGTAGCTTTGATTAAAAATGAGTTCTTCGACTTAAACCTTATGATTGTTTTGATTAAAAAGGTTTAAAACCATGGAAACTGAATAGGAATAAAATTGTTAATATAAAGAAATTTATAGACGCGAGTGACTTATGGTGTCAGGCAGGACGAAAGAAGTATGAATACATATGTGATTTAAGGCTTTATATAAAAAATAAATAATCATAACCATAGTTTACCAGTAGGGGGATACACCGGACCCTCAGGATGGATGGATGAATGGTCTTTCAGGGGGAGGGTATATGATAAAATTTTCAAAGATTTATAAGATGAATGAATTGGAAGGGGGAGGGTACACGAACCCTCATGATGGATGGATGAATGACTATAAAGGCGGAAAGCCCGAGGATGAGTGGTGAGGAGGTACTGTACCCCCTTGGTAACCTATGACCATAACTTTTTTTCTTATCATCCAAAAACCGTCAGCAAGGGGTCATTTCAACGCGAAATTTTATGAGGAACAACTTTATGTAAAAAATCACTTTTCCTGGAAAAATTATTATGAGGGGGGTCAAAAATTCGATTTTTGACAAATTTTGACTTCATGAAGTTCAAAAAATAGTAGAAACTATGGTGAACAAATTATTTTTTTCGATCCCTTGCCCAAGACATAAGTTTTTGCATTTTTAAAATTTTGTTTGGCTTGTATCTGGGACAAAATAAGCAAGCGGCAGCTAATTTTTTCAACATAGTTTCTACTATTTTTTAGCTACTGTTTGCACTTGTTTTGAAAAAAATTGGGGATTGGCAAGCTGCATCCCTTGTTAGTTATTACTGCTTAAATCAGCGTTCTGAGCACATTTGAAACCAAAGGAGACATTTCTCCATTTTGAGACATACTTTGTCACGCTGTCGCCAACTACATCTAGGTTACTCAATTACAATGAGAACACAAACGGCTAGCGATTGGCTATTATTAATATGCTTATGTACTTTATAGAATTTGTAGTTAATTACGTGATTTTAATATGCATATAAATGGAAAATTAAAGAGCAAGGTGAAAAGCTCTACAAATGAAAGAGCGAATATTAAATTTAAAAATTACAAAAATTTAATTCAATGATGTAATTGCACACAATTTTTTTCATGGTACTATTTTAAAATTATATTCGGGGGATGTCAAAATGGATGCAACGCATCACTAAAGATGTGCAGGGCCGATATCAAGATGGTATAGGAGATAGGCCAGACCATAGGGGTATAAGCTATTTTCAAAAAAGGAATAACTTTTTTATACACTGGCCACGACGGCCTTAGGGTAGATATGGCCTAGGCCGGACCATCATGCCCTCAAACCGCTTAATTTTCTTCGAGCCATGGCGGTTCTGTGTCCAGCCTGTACAAGCCTACTGCAGGACGCCAAATGTGAACAGTCTAGCAAGCCCTTAGGTTAGCTTGATCCGTCACATCTCTAAACACCAATCACCGATAAAAATCACACATATGATGGTAAAACAATGTTTGTCGTACACCAAGTTGATACTTCTCATTGGGTGGACAAATCGTGTGATGACAACCAAGAGCTGTATTTATATCATTTTTGTTCATCCAGGGCCATCTCGAAAGTTTTCACTCTTTGGTCATATTGGAAAATGTACTTCCCGAAATTTTGAACTTTGACTTCGTTTTTTCAAAGAACTCTTGAACTTTCGTTTTAGATTTTATCTTTCTTAATCTCCACCAGAATGCATATTAATTACAGAAAGGATTAATATCTACGTCCAATTTTTCATCATAATCCAATGTCCTAATGTACTCCAAGATTAAAAAAGATACGAATGAGCTAAATTGTAAAAATAACGTAAACTTCCTATAAGCGGATTTACTATAATTAGCTAAAATTAACCAAATCGACGTAATTTTCGTTGACCATAAATAAAAGTTTTACTACGCTCGTATGCTTTTTTTCAATTTGTGACGGAGTTGTTGATGTACAAGTACAAATATGTTTGACGATTGAGCTCAAGCATAAATTAAACTTGTAAGCTTATAGTCAACATCCAAAAAAGTTGACTATTTTTAAAACTTCCGAGAAAATATACTACATGTTGCGTATATCCGGCTTTCGGATATGTAAATATGTGATAAACTTCCGAATAAGCGGAAGCAAGTTTTTAGGGGTTTATCAACAAAATTTAAAATAGATACGTTAGCGTAGGCAGGGGTATATGATATAAGGGTGGCCCATTTTATACATGTGCAAACTATTGAGGTCATACGTCGGCAAGGACGGAGTCTCCCCTGACCCACGCACTCATGGATCCAAAATTGAGGGGGGACCACCGCATGGATCCCGCCGAACATACGAGGTGGTCCATAAAAAATTGGGTCTCACAAGGGAACTGTCAGACTGGAAGATACGAATTTTTTCGAAAACTAGCTAAAACTGTTCCTTATGGTCTAAAATAGCAGGGAAAAATTGAATTTTGTGCTATTGAAGTCGGTTTCGAAGGTATTTTGGGCAATAAAAATGAAAAATAAATAAATTTATTTGAGACAAAAAGTAACTTGTCAAAAGACTACCTCAAACTAAATAAATTTTCAGAAAAATGTCTAACATAGGTCGGCAAGAAGGGGAGTCTCCCTCTAACCCACTCACTCATAGACCCATGGCGGTTCTAGGGGTAAAAAATTGAAGGAAGACCACCTCATCGGGTGTCCCCCCCCCCATCTTGCCGACCTATGATTGAGGTTGTTAATTGGCATCTTTAATTATTTAACTTGTAATTTATTGCTAATTTATGATTTATTCCTCCTTTTGTAATCAAACCAATGCGAAGTGTTTTGACTGTCGTAAGTTGAAGAGAAGCTTAAGCGAAAGAAACCACAATGCCAGCGGCAAACCACTCAAACAAATCAAACAAAGCGCATGATTAAGCATCAATACGAGACTGCCATGACTGGCAACCAGAGAAATCATACAAACGCTTGGAGATGCATGAAAGGCGATAGACGGCAAAGTTTAACAAACGGGTTTCAGAGATTCGTTCCGATTGATAAGAAGTCGCAACTTTCAAGCAAAGCGGACTATATGAATTCGGCCTGAGATATCCGATAAGTTCTGCCACATCCACTAAAAACCTCAACTAAACACAGTCGCCACAGTTGTTGACAGCCCATTTAAAGCAGTTTCAAACTGCCCATTATAAGGCAGTTTCAAACTGCAAATTTTGGGTTTTCGTTCTCTCCAACGTGGCATAAAGCGCTGACAGTTTGAATTTAACCTTCACAAAGTTAGTCTGTACACACGCACATCACACATTTTATTTATAACGATTGTGTTTTCAACTAGTGTTTAAATCTATAAACATTTGTCCTTTTAAATTATAAATACATATTGAGATAATAGCGTCTAATCTACTTTTTTCTCAAAGAAATTTAATCCACGTAACATTTAATATAAAAATACTTAGTGATACCTGGTGTTGGCTTGTAGCAAAAAAATAATTATTTCAACTGCTGTCTACGAATTATGCTCAACACACAATTTGTTACTCTTGTGTTTTGTTAACATTTTTAGAAACTTGTTCTTTAAACTTTGTGTTAAAGCTTACCAAGTTTTGTTGAAGTTTTTTATGGATAGAATCATTATAATAGTGTGTTATATACACTATAAAAAGTTTATAAAAAATCTACTTTTATCTCTACTCGACTTTCCTAGTTTCCACTCTCTTAAATTGAGAACTATTGGTTTTACGAAGTTGCTAAGAGCCAAATTGTGATATTTGCAAATAAACTTAAGGGATAAGCATAGTAAATTTGCAACGCAGAAAATAAATTTTATTCCATCATGGGAAATTTTTAATTAAAATATCTGCAAAGTGCAAAAGTGCAAGTGCAAAGGAATAACAAGTTTTTATCAAAATAGAATCAAACTAATATTGGAATAAACATAAGGGAGCTAGTGTCAAATGTGTACCCCAAGGAGTAAAAAGAAAATGTGATGTTTGAAAAAGTCGTTTTTTGATTCTAATTTCAGTTGTTTTCGCTTTTATTTCAATAATAACAATAGAGAACAGAAAATGAAATACAACAATTTAATTACACGGATAAAGTTCAGAAACATGGTTCCAAAAATTATAAAATGCACTCTTGGTTTTTCCGAATCGTTCTCTCCACAAAAACTCAATAATATGACTGCGAAGCTGGTTATCATGGATTCCTTTCTTTTGACGAACATCAGACTTAAACTCGCCCCACTTTCGTTCAATATTCTGGGTATGATAGCGTGTAATAGGATCGACAAAATGACGGTTATGATCAGGGCCGTAACCAAAGAATTTAGCAAACTATCGCAAATTGTTAGAAAAAATTTAAAACCTATCGCAAAAAATTTTTTGTTTCTAACTCTTTAAAAAAAATTTTTATTAACGTTTAAAAAAATTTTAACAACCAAAATTATTTTCCCAAATTAGGATTTTTGCTAAAGTAGTCTTTTGTAATGATATCAACCGGTTTTAACAGAAAATCAACCACGTAATTTTGCGATAAATCGCAACCCTTTTGCGATATATAGCAAGGCAAAACCTATCGCAATGCGATATGCTGGCTATGGCCCTGGTTATGATGAACCCGACGGTGCAATAACCATCTTGGAAGTCGTACAATCCCTCGATAAGCTCTCGACAATCCCTCGAATCCCTCGATACTCGTCCGAATAAATAGTTGTTCCAGGTCGAATATGGTGTAGAATTTGTGGAAGCAGATCGATCGCTCGACGTCGTCATACAAGAACCATGAAGGAGTGATTTGATCCGCGCTCTGTTCCACCAAAAATCCAAAAAAAGACCATAGCGTCTAACGCGACGTCCCCTTTGTGCTTTTCCAGTTATCATGAAGGACTCATCGATTTCCATGAAATACAACAATTTAATTACATGGATAAAGTTCATTTTTCCAGGTTTGAGGAGGGAATTGCCCCATCCGCTCGAAAAGCCGTCACTGATTCCGAGCCCCTCTGAGTGTCACCGCGTATAAATTTGGACTGGTCCTTTAACCGATCAGAAGTTTTAAAAACAGACCAACTGTCTTGACATTTCTTAACTTACCAGATCGGACGGTCCCCTTCTTATTCAATATTCCATCTTACCTCCGATTTTTCTGACGTATGCCATGAAACAGGCTATACAGGCCTCCTTAGATTACTAATAATAAATGCAAGTTTAATTTCTTTAATTTTTTATTTACAAAATAAAATAATTACATCTTTTAATGTTTATTAATAGGCCGAGAATTTGTCGATCTAATTTGATTTTCGAGAAATGGCTTTACTTTTTGTACATTTGGCCTAGATTTCTTCGTTCTAATACTTTGCCGAATTGTTCTTTAAAAAAATTTGATAACATAATTTTTAACAGATTAATTAAAATTTTGGGATGAGTGCATAGGGGGTACCCTTATGATTTTTTTCAAAATTTTTTCTGATGGGGGGGGGCAATTGTTCAGATTTCCCACCTCTCCCTATGACAAAAACGAGACGATCGAACTAAACTACTAAACTATTAAACTGTTGGAGCTTGAGCAGTATTAAACTGTTGGAGCCAGTGAGCATCATCGTTATAGGCTTGTAATTTGATGTATGGGTCGGCGATGAACGTACCTACCTTGGATGGGGTTGAAAAAATAAGTCTGGGCTTGTTTTAGAGGAAATATGGTAGGTCATTTTTATACCGGTTTGTTATGATTAATTTGAAAAAATTTACTTATTAACAACAATATACGTAATTGGGTTGATCACGCAATTAAAAATCCCTCCAAAAATATTAAATGAGTATGCTTCTTTGATTGGCGGAAAAACCAACCCATAGTTATACCAAAAGAAATTCAAAATTATATTAACAATGGCAATAATAAAAGTTTGTGCTAGAATACGTAATTCATTGATAGAGCTAGACGTTGTTGGGAACTTGTATTTCTAAAAATAAACTGGAAAGCGAGCAGCAGTCGCGCTCAGGAGCGCCTGATTCGCTCCCTAGCAATGATTTCGAGCGGGGCCCCCAAGCCAGGCACGTAGCCAGGATTTCCTGACGAGGGGACAATGACCCAAAGTCCAAAATCCAGATAGCTGCGGTTTTTTCAATTTTTTTCAAAATTTTGACCAAAATTCACAGGTTACCTGTGGTTTTAGTCAAGCTACCTGTAGTTTTGGACAAGGTGCCTTTATGATTTTTTTTCAAAATTTTTCCTGATAGGGGAGGGGGGCAATTGTCCAGATACCCATAGGCGCTATGGAAGTTATGAGAAAAGAAACGGATGAACTCTCTTCTTTCCCCCCCCCCCACATCGAAATCCAAGCCTAGCTGCGCGATCATCTACTAGCATGGCCGTACCTGTGGGAGAGGGGAGGGTACAGGAGGTACATGTACCTCCCATGGGCAAACAAGTTTAAAACTCAAAGGGTCTCCCTTATGTTTTGACCAAAATAAAAAATCGGGATCGTGTTCCCCCATGGAAAAATCCTGGGTACTGCCTACTATCTTGATTAACAATATAAAAACCAGCAAATACAAAATCCCAGTAATCACCATCCCCGTCAATTCTATATATTGCTCAACTTTATTTGCAGTCAAGCTATATGCCAAATCCGAGTCAGGCATCCAAGAATATTGATCTGGAAAATAAATTATGCTTGCCCAAGGGGATGCATAAAATAAAAATACGACGATAAACCCAAGAGTTGGTAAAATATACCATTTCTGCAAATTTTCAATTAAAAAAAGTTAGATGAATTAAAAAAGCTTTACTCTAAAATTCTTTGGTGAAAACCAAATTTGTGCGTAACCTGGGCCGAAACTAAATTGAATGAAACAATTTATAGCCAAAACCATGCTTAGGATGACATAAGCTGTATATAAAGGCATACCAATTGCACCAACTAGCTAAAAGGAGTTTTTTTGTAAAAAAATTATTTTAGGGTATACCTTATTCATAATGGGATGAATAATCGTTTGAAACATTGTGTAAATTCCAGTAATCAAGTTAAATACAAGCATTCCGATGTTTAAAAATGACAAGATTGACATATTTTTGTAACTGGGCAGCTTACAAAGCTCTTTATTTGAATAAACTGCCTACACGACTTTTTTGTGACACAACTTTCAAATTCTTTTCACTTACCATTATAAACAAAACATTTGGGATAATAGAAATAATTGAAAATCCAACAAACAAACTGCCAAACAAAATATCTTCTCGAGTTGGTGAAGATAAATTCATTCTTTTTTAAACTAATTTTAAAAATTGACTATAAATAAATGGAAATTTCAGAGCGTATTAGACAAATCAAAAAAATTTAGTAAAATATCTACTAATCAAGCAAAAAAATTAATTTTTAGATTACACGTGGGCGCGTGGTCAGTCGTAATTTTTTTTAAAAGCACAACCCTCTTGGCCCCAAGCATAACCTCACAACCCTGGTCTATAGTAACGACAGACCAATAAATTCTTGTTGCCCCCTTCCCCCCTCCATTTGCATGACCTCTTTCCTCCCCCTCCCCGGCACAACCCTCTTGACCCCTCGGCACGACCCCCTTGACCCCTTGGCACAACCCTCCGACCCTGCCCTGTCGTCACGACACCCCGCAGCCCACGTGTGTTCTAGATGATCCTGTATGTTTCTGCAAAGCGATTTTATTTTTGCTCTCGCTCTCGTATAAAATGCTCAAGTTCGAGTCCCACTAAGAGCGATTTGATTTTGTGTGATTACTTTTTGGTTGAAAAAAATAGATCACTTTTCATGCTTTTTTACATAAAGTACGGTTTTATCCAGTGCCGTAGGCAGGATTTCTCGACGGGGGAGGACATAGTCATGTTTTTTCAAAATTTTATTTAAAAAAACATAAGGAGTGCCTTTATAATAAAGAGAAAAATTAAAATTTTTCGGCTACGGGGGTGGACATGTCCCTCTTGTCCCCTTTGCACTGGTTTTACCGTACGTTCGCCTTTGGCGTACTAGTAGAAACGTGAACTACGGTATGGCAATACGTTTTTGGACAGCCCTCAATTTGACATCGTAATCCGTAATTTCGACGCATTTCTAGAAATAGGATTACGACGCTTTTCTAGAAATTGGATTACGACGCATCACTAGAAATTTGAAAATTGAAGAAAATATTGCCTATGTTAAATCACTACCTATGAACATGTTATTCTCAGAAAGATAACGTTGTTTATGGGCCAATGTGTAGATCTTTGAATTTTCTTATATAATTTAAAAAGTTCATATTTATAATTATAGATTAGCACTCCTCTCATCTTGATCACTTGAGAAATAATAATGGGTCGTTAGGATTGTTTATATAAATTTTTCAAAACTTCATAATTGAAAAATTTCGTAATTTTTTCTTAATTGGAAAAATCGTAATTTCGTAATTCCTCAAAAAACCCGTAATTTCGACTTACGGGACACTTCTGATGGTTACCCATTATAATTTTCACCAAAAATGACTAAAATTTATCAAATTTTCACAAAAAATGTCCAAAATGTTCAATTTTTACATTAAAATTCATCATTTTTGCGCCAAAAAATTTTTATAAAAAGTATTTTTCATAAAATTTTTGCGCCTGTCGGCGCTGGTTTTTTTGCTTTTTGAGTATTTTCGTGGAATCGTTAGACGAGCACAATCATACACGAGACACAACAATCTGCAAACATCAGGTAAGCAAATGTCGATCTGAAAATGTTCATCCACAAGTGTCAGGTTCACAAAAGTTGGACCCGCAAGCATATGTGTACACCCCCTCGAATTTCGGGGGGGGGTCGCCCGCAAGCCAAAATGAGTTTCACCCGCAAATTTTGCGGACGAGACTCATTTCACCTCAGCCCATGGGCCGTAGATCCGCGGGCTGCGGACGAGTCGCAAAAATTTCCTTTTTTTTAAACAAAATCGTAATTTTTAAAGTATTTTTAGCTTAAAAAAGTGTTTTTTTAAAAAATTTCGCGCCTATCGGCACGAATAAACATAAGGAGGAACAAAGTGATTTTTGAAAAAAATCATCTTGACCCTTCCTATGTTTTTTTTTCCGCCCGCATAAAGTCAAAATTTTCAGGGGTGTTTGTACACATGTGTCCACAAGTGTAGGGTCCGCAAAAGTTTGTTCGCAAGATCGGCGCACTCTACTATGAATTTAATTTTCATTAGTTCTAATTGTTTGGTTTTATTGAAAATTTAAAAAAATAAGAATTCCAATTTTATCATTTTCTTAGTCAATACAAATGAATAAATTAAAAAGTTTTATCTATAATGTTGTTCTTTTTGCTATCCTTTATGCATCGATTTTTATAACATACTCCTTTACTACATGGTTCATCGCCTAAATTTTCAGCTAGTATATTTTCAAACTAAGAAAAAAACATACGCTCATCTAAGCCTTCACAGTTTCCACCTAACTTAATT
>JAQGBS010003215.1:0-11851 GCA_034698545.1 Acrobeloides obliquus
GCCGTAAAAACAAAAAATGTTCCATTTTTCATGATCTTTCCGAATATATCATTTTTTCATATGATTGTAACTTACTGGACTGGTTCTTTAACTGAGTCTTTGGATAACTGAATCATTGGACAACTGAGCCAATTCCAAGTATTCATCCAATAACTGGATCATTGAAATTTTCAATGACTCAGTTAATACCCAATAATTTAGTTTATAATTGACTCAGTTAGGAGGGGCGCCAGATTTTTGGAGATCCCCTCACCTCTTTGCAAACATTAGTTACTGAAACATGCGCTTTATTATGTTGAAGCATGTGTTTTATTAGTAAAACTAAATACTTTTTCGTTGTTCAAATGTTCAGTTCCCTTTTTTGCAGCTAAATAACAATATATAAATATGCTTTTTGGATATTGTAATTATAGAAATTTTTCAAGGCTATGAGATTTGCGCGTTGTCGAGTTTATTAGTTCATTTGAATAAATTCAAAATTTTTTATACAGTCTTCCTTCCAAACAAAATTCCTTCAATCAATCTTTTTAATACTACGGGATTATAAGCAAAGGAATTCGAATCATCCCGTTGGGGGGGGGGGGGAGGGGGGTTGGCTTTAGCTTACATCATATCATAATATTGTATGTCGAGCCACTCTCTCCCACTCCCGTTCTATTCGCTATACGCATAAGCTTAAACTTCACGCGTACACTGGATGGGGAAAATCAAGTTCCTTATTCTCGACGGTTCTTGGTGGAAGGCGGAGATACGGTTGGCTCGGCTATCTGGTTGGAGCAAGCCACTTGTATAAAAAAGCTATTTTTCTCTTGGCTTATAATCCGTTTTGAATTTGTAACCGTATTTTGATACAACCCAGGTAAAACCTGAGACTTTTGTGAACCCAGACTCTTGGCCATTAGACGAGCTAGTTCCTAACATGAGACAGAAGTTTTTGTACTTATATTGTAACCGTCTCCCATTTGGGGCTATTTAGAGTTATATTTTTAATAAAATTTATTTAATATTCACATACAGTTGTCTCTCGTTTTAAGCCCTCCCGAGGGGCTGCATTTTGAGACCATTTGGGAGAAAATTTTTTTTCGTAAAAATGGCCCTATTGGGAGTAATTTGATGCGAGAAATTGATTGCGCGCACTCCTGAAGCCCCCCCCCCCTCTCCTTGAGGGAGAGGGGGCTTAAAGCGAGAGTTGGCTGTATACATCTCACACCCAAGTAAAGTTCGCGACACACGTTTCTTTTTTTAATTACACGCTATCCAACAAAGCGATATTTATTTTGTAAATCGCAAAAATTTAGTTTTACGAGGGCCATACTGTATTTACTTTATTTATTCCAACTTTTTAAGCTGAAGTTAACATGACCTATAACTTTACTGAATGGTATAATGGTGCAAGTAATATTGGCTTGATCAATACAATTTTTTATTCATCAACATTATTATTAAACGGCTTGGTTCTTATTGTAATTATTATATGCTTTCCATTAATAATTATCGATTGGAAATCATTTCACTTAAATTTTAGGTAGTTATATACGTAGGCATAGGTTTATAACCTATGCATTATAGGGTAGGGGTGCCCCCTTAACTGAGTCAATTTCAACCAAGTCATTGGACAACTGAGTTAATTATCGACTGAGTCATTGTATAGTTATCTAATGACTCAGTTTATAATTTTCAGATGAAATAAACTCAGTTAGGGGGGGGGAGCGCTGGGTAGTGCAGGGTAGAGTAGGGTAGGTTAATGTAGAGTTGATTGGGTAGTTTAAGGCTAGGCTAAGAAGAGAGGTTACAATCATAATTTTTTTATAGAATTCTCCGCACGTGTATTATCCTATCCTATTTCATCTTTACTATCGGTGACTTTTTATTCATCCCATCTGTACTCATAGAAGATACTCTTATTCCTGTAAAATACGAAGTATTACATTTTGTTGGCAACTGTTTACTTCAATCCAGCACACATTTATTGCGTTGCCTATGGCCTGCTATATTTATCGAACGTGCTGTTGCAACAATTTATTGTAAAGAATATGAACATGGATCTTTTTGGGGACTGTCTTTTTCACTGCCTATAATATTTTGTGGGCTAGCTGAGATTATAGTTGCGACTAGGTTTGTATGTAAGTATGAATATTTTCTAGCTGATAAATCAATAACTATATTTTTAGTCGTGCTAAATGAGTATATTCTTCATGCCATACGTATATCTATAGATATCCTGGGGTGTACAGTAAGCCTACTTTAAAAATTTTTTATTATACAGGGTGACTAAAAAACCTCATTTTTGCGATTTTTCGAGCAAATTTTACTAAAAAAAATTTTTTAATGTTTTTCAAAATATAGAAACCCTCCATCAATCACACTCCTATACTTCACTACCAATATAGCACGTTTCTAGAACTAAGAACTAATCATGACCTTAACTACACCTATACATGGGCAGCACCCCAGGTAGAATTTTCAAAAAAACCCACAACCCTCATCTAGACCACGGCAGACCAAAGTTGGCAAAAAATGGGATAATTCTCCAAACCACTTTAAATCGTGTTCTTATTGCTCAGAATACGTTATTATACAGGAATTTCAACAAAATTTAAGTGTGCTCCTCGATTTTCAGGATAACTGAATTTAAAAAATTCAACATGAAAAAAAAGTTTCTACTCTGGCGGGAGTCGAACCTGGGTCACAAAAAGAGTTGGACAACTGAGTTTCCAATTGAGCCATCAATGCAAGTAATTTAAGGAGATTGTAAAATTTATAAAATGATAAAAAAATTCGAATTTGTAAACAACCAAAAAAGGCGTCAACTTCAAAAGCTTATAACTTTTTATCCCATAAGCCAATTTTCATGGTCGACCACTCAAAATGTTTCTCACGACTTCTAGAACAACGCTACGTGCTCTATTTTTAGTTTAAGTTTGAAAAAAAATTAAATTTTCATTTAAAAAGCGCTGAAAAATGCCATTTTTTAACATTTTCAATCCATTTTAAAATTTTTTTACTGAATCGCTTAAGCCTAAAGGAGGGCCAGAGGCCAATTCGGAACTCATTCGATACAGTTACAGAGGTCGAAGATGGTGGCTTGCTCTTCTTTTACTGCTTCATTTTTTTAATCGCGTTTATGCGCGTTTAATCTTATTAACTTAAATCATTGAGGGGCCGGTCCTTGCACTTGAGTATTTGAAATTTAACCAACTTCACATTGCTATCAAAGCTAGCAAGCAATCAACTTTCAATCTAAAAGATCCACCCAAACATCTTATTTTCTACAACAATGATCATATAGGGGTTTTCTATGCGAGAAATCGATTGCGAAAAACTTGAAAACGCTTCCCCGACCACGACTTCGCAACAAAAAACCTGGACTTTTAAAGTTTTTAGCTGATTTAGGGTCAGGAAGCGTTTTATTCAATGCGCACAATCGATTTCTCGCATAGAAAAACCCCATAGGATCATTTTGAAAAATTTTTTGGCGAAATTTGCTGGAAGAAAACAAAAGTGCATTTTTAGCCACCATTAAATTACAAATTTAGACACTTGTTTTTCTGTATAAAATCAATAAACGTAAGAGGAAAATACATAATAAAAGTAATGTCCAATTATCTGAAAGATATCAGATAGCAGAAAATATCCGAGTTTTCCAACTTATTTTTCCTATTATGCTGATTGGGGTACCAGTCACAGTTACGGGAACATTTATGGGTATTGTGAATAAAATTTATCCTACTATATTTAATTTGTATAGCTATTTACAAATGGCTTATCAACAGGTACCTCAAATACGCACTACAATTCCCTTTCTACTACAATTCACAATTCCCTTTTTTTTAATGGGTGTCATAGATGGGGCTATCCATATGTTATGTACAGGGTGATTCAAAAGTTCGTGAACACTTTAAAAATACGTTTTGGTGTGGGCTGGAGTGAAAGAAAAACTCTATTGGTATCCATCGAAAGAGGCATGAAAATTAAACAAGAAGTCTACCGGGAATTTCTCCGCGATCACTTGTTGCCCTGGGTCGAAGAACACCTCGACGATCGTCCTTGGGTTCTGATTCAAGAATTAGCGTCAAAAATTTTATTACAATCATTTATATTTTCGCAAAAACAGGTTGAAGATAACATTTTCATGCTTTGATGATGTGCGAAATCGATTTCTCGTTAAATTTTATCCCTAGAAGGGGTCATTAAGAAAGATTTTTTCTAGAACTGGCCTTGAAATGCACGCCCCTTTAAAAATTGTTTTTGACACTCTATTTTTAGCTATTCCTTGTACATGTGATAGTTTGTCTATATTTATGGGTGAAAGGAAGTCGTTTATATGTAAGGAAAATTAAGACCTTATTAAGAAAAGTTAAACGGCAGCCAATTTATGCCGAGAAAACTCTTGTCCGACCAGTTGTTCTTAGAAATGTTGAAGGAAAGGCTATAAATAAAGTTGAAACAATTGATGATTATTTTAAGCAGTTAGATGAAATGTGGAAGTAAAATATTTATAAAAAAATTTTATGCTTGCCACATTTATGCAAATTTTGCGCAAATTTCGAATAAATGCGGCGAACACAAAATTTTAAATTTTATGCATGTATATGTTTTCGTTGTAATAAATAATCACAACTTCATACGAAATTGTCTCGAAGTCGTTAGCGATTCAGAACATGCCGTAAAAACAAAAAATTCTCCATTTTTCATGAAGGGGTTAAGGCTATGCCATGGCTAGTGCTAAGGCTAGTGCTAAGACCAGGACTAAGGCTATGACTAATGCTAGGGCTAAGGCAAGGGTTAGGGCTTGGTTTAGGGCTTGGGCTAGGGTTAGGGCTAAGGCTAAAAATATGGCCCAAATTTGACCGAAACAGAAGGGAAGAGGGAACAGCCAAAATGACCGGAACTTAAGGGAACGGGAGCACAGCCCTGGTATGAACCCACATTTGGATGCCCAAAAGCAATGGTTATTCGTCAGAGAATACCAAAAAAATGTTTTCAAAAAAAAGAGCTGCAAAAATCATATTAGTAGGATTTTAACCCCCTACAAAAGCATAAGAGTCCTTGTGATTTTTTTACTACTTCTACTCGCGAACACTAAACGATTTTCCCAAAATTCTTGAAGTTTGGAGAAGTTTGTTCACTTTTGCTAACAATTGTATTTTTCAGAATTTTTATCTTTTTTTATCATCTATTTTTGAAATTTAATTTGTTAATTATTTAATCCAAGTATTTTTGCATATTTTTCCATGTTCTATTTCTGAGGTTGGGCAAGGCAAGTTCTATAAAACATTAACTTCCAAAAAGTTTCAAAATTATTGTACAACTAGCCTGAATCCACGCCTGTCGGCGCTGATTCGGACCTTACATTTCTACAACACACCAAATACAAACAGACACTCACAACATACACACACTCACAACACATGCATACAATACAACAACATACCATACATGAACAAGGGGGGGGGACAAGCTACCTCGGGGCTATATGTTGTCGACAAAAAAAGCCGACACCCAATTTTTTTATGTTTTGGGCTATATCCCGAGGCTCGCTATATAGCTCTGAGACTTGGAACTTCGAGGCTATATAAATCTTAATGTTTGGCTCGATGATAGCTACATGAGGGGGGGGGACAGTCCCCCCCCATTTATAATGTATGCAACATACACACACAACACATCTTCTGTCCTACAACCTATATACCTGATAGCATTAACGGCATTGATTTATTTGTTATAGGATCGGTCCAATTTGAAATTTTCTAAATATTCCTTTTAAAGATTAAATTTTGATGCGAAATAAATTTCAACAGCTTTATATGTTCCTTGTAATTTTCGAAAGAGTTTAACTTCTTACATCAGAAAGACCAAAACCTCCGACATCTTGAATATCTATGTTGGCTAATATGCGCACTTCACCATTTTGAATAGCATCATCTGGTAGGCGACGGTAATTTTCCGAATATAAAAATGGGGTTTGATATTTCAATGTTTCAATAAAACTTTTAACACTGTTTTTGCCAGTGAGAAGAAAACCCCAACCTATAAAGCGTCAAGTTGATAAAAAAAACTGTTTCTTGAGACAAGTAATGTAATAATGGAAAAATTGAAGTCTGACAAATGTGCAAATTTCAAATTACCCGGTGCATATTCTTTATATGAAAATTTGGGATAAATATAATGGGGCACATAACTTTTATTAGTAGTGTTTCTGATGGCTTCTGCATATCGTACAACATAACTCGTCATCATTTCCTCAATTACCAGTTGGTGACATAAATCTATATCACCAAGTGGCAGAGATTTATGTCACCAACTTGCAGCTGCTCCTATTTTCTTACTTTACTGCTTCCGAGTAAGAATATCACAGGTGTCTCTTTACTTCTCAATTTAGCCCAAGTATTTCGAATCCATATTCGATCCGTGAACTCATTTGGTTTTGATCGAACAGCTACTAATAAATTTGTTGTTTCTTTACATCCATATTTTGGGGGAATTTTTAATAAATTTGTTTCATCAAACAGAGCTGTATTATCTTGCCCTTTGGGGTGGAAATTTCCTGTAGTTTCCTAAACAGTATCTTAGGCCATTTTCCCCAAGAGAAAAAAGTGATTCATCACATATAGTACAGGAGAGAGTGGCGCGAAATTCATCTTGAAATGGAGTGGTTCGATCCCCGGAGGTCGAAATTTTGGTTTTATAGAATCGAAAAAAAGTTGTTAGTACAACTCCTCTCCTCCACCCCAATGGTGTAAGAAGAAGGGTCAGCTAGAGGAGAGTAATTACCCAAAAAGGTCATTTTTTCAAAAAACATAAGGAGCCCTTATGATCTGGATCTTTTAATTTCGGCCCATTAAAAGGTACTTGCCCCCAGCGTCATAATTTTGGTACAGATCTGGGGGGGGGGGATTTTCAGATGTGGGAAGGGAAGGGGGAATTTTGATACTTTTTTGGAAAAGTTTTCATTTTTCTTCCCCGAAAATTAAACAATTTTCAGATTCGGTGAAGAAATTTTACCCTAGTTCTAACCCCTATAATTACTAATAATTACGACGCTGTCTGCCCCCTGTTGCGATTGGCACTACTACAAAGTCAAAAATTCAATACGAGTCATTCAGTGACAACCATGGTGTAGTGGTCCAGTGCGCTGCCAAGGAGTACGGCGTTACCGGCATTAACAAAGGTTTAGTACCCCCTTGCGTTTAAAAGATTTTGCCCTGCAGTATTTAGTAGGAAAATCTAAGAGGAAATCTTCCATTCGAGAGAGGAACCAATGATCGATCAGGGGTCACAACACCCTACCTCCCCCCCCTTTTTTCTTATGCTCCACACTTCCCCGTCTTGTCGGGAAATTCCTATACAAAGGTCAAAAACAATTTATAAAATTTTACCAAACTTTTAAAATACTGAAAAATAAAGACTTTTAATTGGACTAGATAAAATAATAACAAAATAAATATGACTATAATTAAAATAATTAAGGATTTTTTATATTCCATAACTTTAAAAGCCCAGTTCTTTGAAAAAAATGGTTGTAATTTGTTGTTGACCTTTCATGAATTTAGAATCATGATGTGATCTTCATTCTACACATGTGTCATTTTCATTATTCGTTTACACACATCACCTATATAATAATTCTTTAAAAAAACATTGATGCCTTTTTAAATTTCCTACGGACTTTATTCATAGAGATCTTATCTTATTTTTTATTTGAGGACTGGACACTTGAGAACGGGCACCTGAGGACGGACATTTGAGGACGAGAAATTTGAGGACGGCCATTTGTGAACGGGACATTGAGGACGGAATATTTGAAGATGGGTGCTATTTAGGGCCTAAAAAAACATAACCCACTTTTATTCCTCAAATGTCCCGTTCACAAATGTTCCGTCCTCAAATAGCCATCCTCAAATGTATCATCCTCAAGTGCTCGTCCTCAACTGTCACCACGCCAGATTTAACCGACTCAGAGTCGATTAACTGATCCTGAGCCAAGATTGTTGACTCTAGATCGGTTAACTGATTCAGAGTGCTCTAGGACATTTCACAACGCGTCTAATTTTCAAAATTTAAGAAATAAAAAAATTTGATCATTTAGGAAAAAAGCTAAAGCTTATGCGAATTTTTATTTTAAAAAATAGGGCTTTTTTTATCAAAAAATCGCGTTGTTGACCCCAAAACGATTTTTTCGAAAAAAGCTCCACGTCATCTTCTTCAAGACACTTTTCTGCATTTATAAAAAAATTTGACTGTGTAGATTTTGAGAAATTTGTGGTGCGAAACTTCACCAAAAGTCGCATATTCGTTTTTTGGCCCTTTTTCTAGTCTTCTGTTTCTAAAATAAAAAGAATGATCCGAAATGACCCGTTTTTTAGAAAATGGCTATCTTCGCAAAGATCAAATTATTATAAACATATCAGATCAACTCCCTGTTGCCAAAATTAAAAAATTCATTAAAAAAATTCAATAAAGTTTTGAATTTAAATATGACAAACGAACAATTTATTTTATCAAAATGTTGGAAAGCAATCACTCTGACAATATTCATCTTTCTTGTAATAATAGTTTTTATATTCTACTGGGAACCTGTTATAACGAAAATTTCTTTATTCAAATTTAAAATTTTATTTTTTAAAAAGACAACTGCACGTACACGATTAGCTATTAGCAATAATATCTCAAACTATTCGTATGGAGAAGTACAAACAGAAAAAATTATTCTTGGATGGACTAAAGTATTTGAAAAAAATTTTGATGAATTTTTGAAAACCCCGAATGTGTCCAGTGATTTAAACAATTGTCCATATAAATGTAAAATTAGTGCAGATCGCAGGTGTGCAACATTCATAAATAGAGCGGAGTATACATGAACAGGGGGTGCATAGATGCACCCCTTTCCCGCATTTAAGAAGTTGCTTCTATACCAAGGACGTAGCTGTAGGGGGGGGGGCACCGGTGCCCCCTCCATTCAAAACGAAGACCCGAGAAATCCCTAATCATAAGGGTCCCTCTTGTAGTGCTTCGATTGACGACCTTTTTGTGGTCGACAATTTTCCCAGACCCCCCCCCCCTCCCCCCCCCCCGTAAATTTTGAAATTTGCCCCTATACACCCGCAATTTTTTCGAAAATATGCGCTTCCTTTGTCCATGTATGGAGCGAAGGATATTTTGAACTTCCTAGGAGGGAATAGGTTTGTACAAAATTGAATGGTGCATTGGCGTGAGGCGAGGGGCCAGCTGGGATTAATTTTTACGTCAATATAACAACTACTTCTTATCCACTTACTTGAGTAAGCAACATTCATTTTGACATTTGGTATTATAATATTTTAAGGGATCTTAGCAAGGCTTCGGTCATTTTTTATCATAACGGAGAAGTAGATTTAAATGATTTACCACAAGTTGATGTCGACCAATACAATGTGTTTTTTAATCTTGAATCTCCATATTTCAATTTTCAATATAAACAAATTCCACCAAACTTTTACAACATTACCATTACATATCGACAAGATAGTGATATTAGTATTCCTTATGATAGATTTGAGCCTATTGACGAAAATACGGCAGAAGATGAAATATGGACATGGGAACAAGTAAATGTTGTGTTAAATAATGCTTTTGGGGCTGTCCAGATTATTTTTTCGGACTTTTACCCTCCCCTCCTCCACATGATCAAAAATGCACTAGTGTTATCAAATTTTTATGGAGAGGGCTGACCCCCCCCCCCCCCAAATAGTGCCCTTGTTCAAAATTGAAACTTAGCGTCGTTATAAAAGTAACCCAATTTTTATCTGACAAAATTTTAGGTACAAGAAAATGTGTCAAAGAAGAAAAAGCCTGTCTTACAATTTGTCTCTGATTGTACGACTCCGTCAAAACGTGAAGATTATATTAAAGAATTATCTAAACATATCAATGTCACCATATTTGGAAAGTGTAACAAAAGGGTTTGCTCAAAGGAATGTGAAGCAAATGAAATAGGTGAGTGATCATTATTATACAAATTTACTATGCTTTACTTTTTTAGATCAACACATGTTTTATCTAGCATTTGAAAACTCGATATGCAATGATTACATTACTGAAAAGTTTTGGCGCCTTAAAAAGCTTATTGTACCTATTGTTATGAATCGTGAAATTTATCAAAATTCTGCTACACAAGATTCATTTATTGCTGCCAGTGATTTCACATCTCCTTTAGAATTGGCTTTATTTTTAAAAAATTTATCAGTCAATAGAGAAGAATATTTGAAGTATGGGGCATTTCACTACAGGAGAAAAAACTCATACTCATGATGATGTGGCAAGATTCTCACTTTACACTCAAATGATCGTATAGTATAAACTTTACACTTTTAGATATTTTGCATGGACACAAAAGTATAAGAAAACTAATCCGGTGCTTATAGACTTATGTGAGCTTTGTCAAATTGCATGGTCTGAAGAAAAGTATACAGTGAATAATCTAGTCAAATGGTGGGAAACTGATGCTAAATGTATTGATGATTATGGAACTCAACTTATACCTCATCAAAATAGAAGCAATGTCATGCAAATTTTACAAAGCATAAAACTTCAAATTCATACTTATCGTTATTTTGTAATATTATTCTTATTATTACATGTTTCAATAATTTTTTCATTATATTTTCTTATTAGGCCAATAGAACATTATGAAACTTTATAATAAATCATTTTTCTTTAAAACTGGAAACCTACAAAAATTTCAATAAAGTATGACAAAAAACATCGAAATATTTAAGATGACATCAAAAATTCTATTATATGATAAGAATCATTCTTCAGTTTCAACAGCTATATCGTCGAAGTTCGGTTCAGATGAGGGCACCAGGTATACTTTTTCCAAATTATCCTTGATCACAAGGATCTTATCAACCAAAAAAAATCCTGAATCTCAACCGGGATTGGGGTCAAGAATCCAGGTCCCGACTTCGTGACCGGGACCTGAAAAAAACCGGGATTCCCAGTCCCGTACGACTCTATACTAGAACATAAACTTTATTACGAGCATCTTAGGTTATGGAAATACGAACTTTTTTATGCTATCTCATTGATCTGCCACATTTTTCATCTATTAGGCTATGACACACTTTTTCCAATATTTTCATTGTTTGAATAAACTAGATAAGATCTCAACTTTGCACTGTTAATTTTTATTGATTTGTTACATACGAAAAAAGAAAACATTTAGATTAACTTAAATTAATGCGACATATAACTTATTATTGCATTCTTTTGGCTATTATAATATGTCTGTTGGTTGTGATAAAAATTTCAATAGATTTTCCATTCAAAGTTTTCTCGTTTGAATTAAATTTATGGCATGGAAATAATCATGAAGCATATTTTCAATATTGTCAGCAAGATTTGAGAATTTTAAATAATAATTTAAGCGCACAAAATGAAAGCGCAAATCTAACACGCTATATTACAGCAAACTTTAATAGACCTGGAGGTATTGGAAACCAAGTAAGTGCGGGACAGTGTTTTAAGATCATCCCCTCCCATACATAGGCAGCACCCCAGGTGGAATTTAAAAAAACCCTCATTTGGTCAACCTCCCGATGGGGTCAAAAAGTTGACTTCCAAAAAAAAGATTGAGAAATTTAAAAAATATTCTTTTTTCAAAAATAAATATGCTGCTTCAAGCAGTCTACTTCTCGACTATTTCCTCAGTTTATCGGCCTTCCGACCCACATTCTACGTTCCCCTCATACATGAACAAGAGGGGGGGGGCGGAAATATTTATTGATGTAATTAATTTTATAAATTTGTAATTATTACAATTAAAATTGTAATTTCCTTTGTGTAATTATTAAAATTATTTTTGTAATTA
>JAQGBS010003216.1:0-11850 GCA_034698545.1 Acrobeloides obliquus
CCCCCCCCCCCCCCCCACGACACCAGCCGAATGGATGGATGAATGATCGAACCAGTTGAGGTTTAGGTTGGATCTTGTTGAGACTCGGCGCAGGGAAGTTTCGTTCTTCAAGTAGATGTTAATAAGCGCTTTGATAAGTGTGATAATAGCTTGGTGAGTTGGTTAGATTCGTTTACACAAGATGAGAGGGCCCTCTAAAAAAAGATGAATAAATGACTGAAAAACACTATATAATTGATTTTTGGAAATTTTAAGACTTTTTTTGAAAAATTTGTCGTTTTTTGTGATTTTTTAAAAAAATTTTGAAAATTTAAAAACACTTTGGTCCCATTTTATGATTTTTTTTCCGAATCTTAGATTTTTGAGCATGATGAATAGCAAATTTTGGGCCGATGGATGATTGATTGGGGAGGGGGGAGTAATTTACCCCCTTGTACATGTATGGAGTGAGAGGTGATAAGTACATGTATTGAGGAGAGAATAAAGTACATGTATGGAGTGGGGGAGTAATACCCAGTTGGGTCCCCGGGACCCCAGCTGGTCCTTGAGTCGCAGGGCCCATGTGGGTTCTGAGTCTTATATTTGGGTTTCTGATCCATGGGCCCATGGGGTCCCAAACCAGGTCCTGGACCATGGGGTCAGGACCCCCACTGGGTCCTTATGTCCAGGTTCTTGGATCTCCGGGTTCTGGGGACTCAAAAAGTGGATCTCTTCCGGACCCTGACCTATAGTAGAACTCCTGGAACAAAATTTCACTCTCTTATCCTTACATACTCGCTAAACACACAATGAGTCGAATTTTTGACGCAAGAAACATTTTTTCGAATAACCCACTTATTGCAAGAAAATAAACATAAGAACAAAAACATTCTAGAAAACTATCAAATTTCGGATCTCTCTTAAAAAATTTAGCTCACACAAAGACCCAATTTCCACAAAATGCAATTCATATATAAATACATGGGCATGTTTTAATAAGCACATACAAATGGTTGAACATGAATGGGGAGAATATATGAATTTGTTTGGGAAATTAAATTAAACATCAAACACGGTGCGAGAAAAAATTTCATGAATATTGTTTATTGAATCTGCGTTAAAAACACACAGCTGTGTAATTTTTCATTTTTAGTAAGGAGTGAAATAAATGTGAGTCATAAATTTTTGAGTAAACTTTTTATAATGGGAGAAAAATTGGAGCAAATTTTTTCTAGGTCTTTAAAATTATATTAAATGACGCAAAATTGGTGACACAGCTTTGTACAAGGCGTAAAAACAAGTGTTTGTTAGGAATCAAAACAATGGGCTGGAGAAAATAAATTAGCGCAATTATTTTCCAAAGTTGTTAGAATATTTTTTGTCTACCAGGAATAGGTTCTATAGGGTGCCCAAAAAATAGCAATTTGCGATTTTTTTCAAATTTTTAATTTTCTCCAAAATAGCCCTATAGGGGGTTTTCTATGCAAGACTAACATTAGCTTTCTCATAATAACATTAGTTTGCTCATGCCTTTGGGGCTATCCAGATATTACGTAATCAACTTTTTGATTGTTTACCTCTCCCCCTTCCCAACATGATTACGTAATATCTGGATGACCCCTTTCATTAATCTCTCTCACAAATGCCGCATGAAAAACTTCAATGACTTTAAATTTTATCCATAATTTCTACAAAATCGTTAAAGACAATGATCTGCTCTGTCAACTTTTCTGAAATCTTACGCGACATACTAGAATATTCTGTGCGCAGGGCCTGTTCTAAATCATTGTGCGTATCGCCGGACTTTGAAAACTCTTCCCTGACGTTGTATTAACTTGAAAAAATCGCAAAATTCCCTTTTTTAGGGGGCACCCTGTAGATTATAGAGAGTGGGAAATTAAAACTATATATCTCTTATCCCCCCCCCCAATCTGAACTTAGGGCAAGGTAGCAGGTTCAGCCCAAATCTTTTTGCTCCGGCCCTCCCCTTCCCCTTGGCACACAGGTCTCTGTCTTAATCCCAATATTTGCATTGTTAATCCCAAAAGAAAAAATTCCATGCAAATTGATGTTCGACGCCGGACTCATTTGTCGAGTGACCAGTTTCCTAAAAAGCCAACTAACGAAACACAATCACCCCAAGTGGTTGAGAAAATGAGAAAAGAGAACGGGCTCTTTTGACTAGATGGTGAATGGTCAGTTTAATTCTCTTCGAAATCATGCAAATTGAGGTTATTTATGAGAAAATGAGGAATTCTAAAAAGGACAGATGTTTCGCGCAGTGAGCCGCCAGATTATTTTGTTTTACATAGGAGGATTTACTAGTTTGAGGATTTGGCGGTAAAATGGTGTTTGCTAAATTCAGAATAAGTGTTACAAAATGATTTAAATTTTTCGCCATGCCCAAAAACGGTAAAACGACTCATTTTGGGTAAAAAAGTAAAGTTTACTTAGGCTTGAAAACACTAAAAATACCAAAAAATGTCCATTTTTCAAGAATAATTTGGTCTTAAGTCAAAAACTTGGGTTTTTCTTTTAATTTTTTTTGGTTGTCCCCCCTCCATCGTTGGACATTCATTCATCCATCCTCCGTGGGGAGGATGGATGAATAAATCTGTCCCCCCTCATGATGAATGTATGGGCTACGCCATTACTCAGTAAACATATGAACTTGCTTAAAACGCAGTCAAAAAAGCTAGCTACAAATTGTTCTCATATAAAAAAATTTCTAGATGATGACATAAAATGGCATCAACCACTTATTCACCCTAAACCTCTTAACTATAAACCAAAAACACTTTAACCCCAAACACCACATTTTTATCCCTCAAATAAAAATATTGCAGCCAATTACACACTCTAAATATGGCTCTTGTCTATATAAATCACTTCAAAACCGACCATTTAAACTGCCGATAAAAAACAAGATTCTTTTCCCAGCAATAGCAAGTCTGCTTTCCTCAAAAGGCTCTCACCTAAAGTGTCAATTCAAAAAGGGATATCATAAAGTGTCAATTCAAAAAGGGATATTTGGGACACATATACAATTTGCGACCCGAAAAAGTTTTTTGGATTAATTCAAGCGTAAAGCATATGAAGATGAAAAGGACGGATGTAGGTGTTTTTTAAAGGGAAGTCTAAAGTTCGGAGATCTGTTAGTTACTTGTGGATCAAAGTTTATGAATTTTTTGTGCAAAAAATTTTTAGTATAGTAATGACCGGTTAGGAATGCAAGCAGTCAGATCAAATAATAAATAACTAAATTGCTATATCTCCCCCCCCCCCACGGGCTAAGCAGTAGGCTCACGTCTCAGCAACGCTTAGGTATAGCTTATAGGATAGCCTAAGCTTAGCTTATAGAGCATCCTACTAAGCTCACGCCTCTGCAAGGTCTAAGCTTAACTTATAGAGTAACCTAGGCTTATCTTATAGAAGCCTTTTACTTTTTCGTCGACCTAAAAATCGAAAAATCGCAATGAAAAAGTGAATTTTTAACCCCTTATCCGATTTTTCCCGTAAAAACTCGACATGGATGCCTTCGGACCATCACCGGGCAACATTTTAAAAAATTTGTAAAAAGTTAACAGTTCGTTTTTGAGAAATCGTGTTAGTAAACAGGAAAAAATGACATCAAAAGTCACAAATCGATATTTTTGAATTTATTCCACAAGGTTAAGTCGCATCACCTCGAGTGATATCTTTTTGAAAAGCCCCTTTCAAAACAAATATTTGAGAGGCAAAATTAAAGTCGAAAACTTTGTTTTGAGCCGGAAACATCGATTTTGGGCCTATGCCAACAAAAACCGCTCCGAGGGGCGGCGTTAAATTTTTCTAACACAAAGAATAAATGCAAAATTTTTGAAAATATGAAAAACTATCTTTTTGACGCCATCCTATGAACGTCCGCTCTTCTTTTCAACTTAAACATGAATACAATGAATCATAGAAAGATCGAGACACATTTTGTTTGTGTATGGTTTTTGAGCGCATTGAAAATGTAAAGAACCTGAAAGTAAGCCGCTAAGCTTTTATTTTAAGGTCACGGACAAACGGAAAAGTTTACAAAGAAAATTTGCAAGAGATCAAGTGCAAGATGAATAAAGTTGAGTGTGACTAAGCAAAAAAATTTAAAAACTATATTTTTTTATCTCCACTCTATCTTTATGCATTTATCATCAAAAGATCATAAAGATAAGTCATGTTTTCGTTTCAATACACAGACTTTTTCAACAACAACAAAATTGGGGGTTTTCAAGGCAATTTGTAACAGTACGACTACGCCAAACGGGGCGCCGAACAAGCCAAAGAGTCCCAATTAGGCTTAGGCCTAAGCCTAAAGCATAAGGCCTAAGAATAAGCTTAGGTTTAGGCCTAGACTTGGGCTTAGGCCTAAGCCTAATTGGGACCCTTTGGCGTGTTCAGTGCCCCGTTCGGCGCAGTCGTACTTTTACAAATTGTCGGTTTTCAATCTTGCATTTAATTTTAAAATGTTGATATATTGGCTATACCCCTTGTGATTTTTGAATGGGTCAAAAAGTAGCCGGCTCTCATTTCACTATAGAAATATACCCCTCCATCCATAAAGATAAAATTGACGATTTTTAAAATTGTGGGGAGGGTCTATTTCTTATGAGTTGACCACAGTAGCATTGAGAGAGAATAAATCGGGCCAGTGGCGTAGCAAGGAGGTGTGAGTCCGATAGATCCGATGACCTCCCCCCGTGAAATCGACCACAAAGACCGATTTCGGGAGCCAAAAAAATCGTAAGGGCTCCTTATTTTTTGAAAATTTTGATCAAAATTATTATTGAAACTATTTTTAAGGAGACGTTTTCGCACTTCGGGAGTGCGCACAATCAATTCCTCGCATTAAATTACTTCTATGTAGATCATATCGAGAAAAAATTTTTGTCGGAGATTGACCTATTATTCTGGACCCCATTAAAAAACCCCTTGAAATCCAAACCTAGACATGGTTACATACTCCCCTAGTGGAGTAGCTAAGAACCAGTATAGAAATAGAAAAGATTTCGAAAGCACGAGGAATCGGTACTGTAGTTGAGTTTAAACATGGGCGCTTGTGAAAAAATATTCAGGTACATTGGGCGCTACTATATAGTTTGTTTTTCTAATAAAGCTAATTTTGAGGCGAAAAATAATGACTTTTCATAACGCCAACGAAACACAAAACCGGAAAAAGTAAGATAATTACAACGCGGAAATCAAACGCAAGGATAAATAGAAAACCAAACGCAAGGAACTATTGGAACAACAGCCAGCACAAAGCTCGAAACGACTGCACCCAAAAGCCCTTTACAAAATCGACCAACGAAAACGTAATGCGTGACAAGAATGCAATGCGATGAATCGTGATAGATAAAAGATAGAATAAAAAAATGATGACGATGGCATAGTTGTGGCCATTTCGTCCGTCGTACGAGTGTATTTTACACTAGTACGATAGCTTGTGCCGTTGCTTGTGGTGGTGCGATAGCTTGTGGCGACTCTAAGAGGTCATTTCACTCAATTTATTGTCCTTATAAGTTCGAAAAAGATGTTAGACAATAAAGGAATTCTTGCCAAAAATATGGCCTTACGTTATATAAATAGCCGTTTCTTCATTCGGGGAAAGATTTTCAGGTCTTGGAAATGTGAAATTAGGATTCCCCACATAAAATTACCCCCAGAGGGGTCAATTCCAGATAAAAAAATTTTCGAACAACTTTACGTTCAGTGGGTTACCTAATCAATACTAATTCCGAAAAATGACATCGCTTCTCTGTCAGAATAACAAATTTTCGCGAAAGTCTTATTTATAATAAATGAAGGGATATCGTGATTTATCCTAATCAAAGCTAATCCAGACAAAAATTTTCTAGATAAATATTTATGCAAAGTGTAAGGAAGCGGAACACTTGGTCCAAGGAACGCTTAACGCTTCCTGTCGTGTTGTTACACCAATATTCATTTTCGTAAACAAGTCCAAAAATTTTTCGAAATTTTTAAGTGTCAGTCCACTTCAATGAATAGCCGTAATTTTGATCTTTAAAAATATTGAAAGCATTTCAAATTCTATGCCTCCAAAAGCAAACTAACATAACGAAACGGAAATCATAGCATTTATATAAGATTAACGCGAGAATATGGAATATAGTCAATAAATGATTGAAATTCTTGCGCATCGCATCCATTTTAAGCGTTCTTAATGCGGAAGACGATCAAATTTCCCACGTCTCGGTGTTAATTTCGGCGATTTTGGAACTACTTTCGTAAATATGCGCATTCAAATTTGGAATTCATTTCTAGTTTTACATATGAATTGGATTTGAAATTTATCCAAATAAAAAATGGCATCTAAAATTTGAGAAATGGAGAATTCTCAAATTTATTTATTTTGAAAAATCGTAAATCTTTGATAATCATTATATTGAGTTGTTCCATAATTTTCCGAATGTTTCGAACAAAAAATTTTTTCTAAAGACTTCCCTATAGGGGAAGTTGATGCGAAGAATTAATTTCGCGCATTCCCGAACCCTGAAAATGCTTCTCTCATTCAGGGAATTGGGTGTATATTGAAGTGAAAATGAAATAAAGTTCGGATTTTCGCCGGAAAACTGATAGTATAATGGTTTTTCTAGGCGGGGAATCGATTGCGCGCATTTTCGAGTCAGAAAAAAATTTTCCCTGACACTGATTTAAGCGATTTTCATCATAAAAACGTTATAAACTTTTCATGATGGAAATCGCTTAAATCAGTGTCAGGGAAAAAATTTTCATGCCGCGCAATCGATTCTTCGCATAGAAAAACCCTAGATAGACGGTTTTCCGGCGAAAATCCGAAATTTATTTCATTTTCGCTTCAATACACATACGGGTCAAACAAAGGGTTAAACAAAGGTTTTCACGCTTCGGGAATGCGCGCAATCGATTTTTTGCATAAAATTACCCCTAAATATGTCATTTTAAAAAAAATTTAGAAAAATTTTTTTTTTCGACTTTTGACCCTGGGGTGACACCCTTGATCCACAATAGCTTCAAAATTTCTTTCCTTCATCACTACAATTGAGGGTCTAACGCCTCCTAGCACCCTTGGCTACGCTCCTGGACCCGATGCATAAAAGGGAGTATCAGAGTCTTTAGGCTTAGGCTTAAGCTTATTATTTTTATTATGGAAACAGTGCTTTTTTACTGATGATGAGGTGTTAATGGGGGAGTCTATCCCATTTCATATCTGTTGTTTATCACTAATTTTAAAATTGTTTAAAAGATAAAAATTTATATTAAAAAAATAATTAGAATAAAAGAAAATAGTTAGTTTCTCAAAAAATTAACCAATTCTTAGAAAATCTATTCTTTTACGACGAAACGAGTTTTAAAGTCTGTTGTCCATTGTTTTTATATCTTTAGAATGCTCGAGAATTAACTAGCAAGGACTCTTTTTCTCACAACGAGGAAATTTTACTCACATGAGAAAGCAGATTTTTGAAACAATCCGGAAATAAAATTAGCTAGAAAACAAAAATTGGATATGAGATTTTTGAATTTTTCCCACAAAAAAGTCACTCTTCTAACTTGGTTAGGGTAAAAATTTTCTTCCGTCAAAGATTAAAGAATGTCCCTCTCCACTCACAAGATAGAGCTCTCACCAATAGAAAAGTTTGAGTATAGCGATATTCAAAGTGATAATGATAATAATAATAACCATGTGATAACGTTATCACATTAAGTCTATTATTACACTTACCCTCGTTTATCACTTTGAACATCACTATTTAAGAGTGCACTCTCAAATACTTTATAAATTCAATCTAGATTGGAAGAAAGGACTAGGATTGGTGGAGATAAGAAAAAGTTGAGAGGGGAAGGAAGCTTTCCCGCATAGAATACCCCCGGAAGAGTCATTTTTGCATGGGTAAAGGAGAATTATACAATTCAAATAAATCTACTCATCGAAATCATTACAAATTACATCATTATTTATAAAATTACACTCTTCTCTCATCTCAAATTTCCAACACCTCCAACTCGACCATAGCAAAATGCTTCACGGCTATTGGTGTGGACAACTGTTCGACCACAACTAGGAAACCAGAAACAAAGTTAATCCACCAGCTGGCCAGAGGACTTATTTCGAGACCAATAGGACTCCTAAAGACTTTTCTCGTCGTAACAAAACAGCCGAATTGGCTGTCGGTGCAATTAAACACAAAGAATTTTACGTCCTATTTTTGAAGATTTATGTCAAAGTTATATGGAGGGGTATTAGGAAAATGATCTTTAGAAAAAAATGATTCGTATCTGTCGTAAAATTTACTATGCAAAAAATCTAAATACTTAGTTTAACAATGGGAATACTCCTTCAAATTTTCGGAGCTAGTATACTTTAGTCCTGTCAACCGACAGGAGCAAAAATGAAAAAAAAATTTTTTTTAATTTTTTTAACAAGTGACCCTGTAGGGGTAATTTTATGCGAAAAATCGATTGCGCGCATTCCCGAATCTTGAAAACGCTTCCTTGACCCTAATTCAGGGAAAGAATCGGTTGATTTTTGTTTCAATGTACCGATTCTTTCCCTGAATCAGGGTCAAGGAAGCGTTTTTAAGGTTCGGGAATGCGCGCAATCGATTTTTCGCATAAAATTACCCCTAAAGAGTCACTTGTTAAAAAAATTCAAACAAAATTTTTTTTCATTTTTGCTCCTGCCGGTTGACAGGACTAAAGTATACTAGCTCCAAATTTTCAGTATATTCTGTTATTTTAAGCTATTATGAGCAACATTCAAAAAATTTATTTTTAAGTTATTAAAAAATTCATGTTAAATTATAAGCAAAATTAAAAATCACGATTTTATCGTGAATTTAGCTCAGTAGTAGTGCTCCAAGGTTCGAGTCTAAGGGGCTCGGGTTCGATTCTTACCTGAGTCGATTTGATTTTGCCTGTGAAAAAAGCTGGTATATTCCATAGTTTGACAATTTTTTCAAAAAAATTTTTTGAATGTTGCTCAGAATAGCTTAAAATAACAGAATATACCAGAAATTTGAAGGAATAATCACGTGTTAAAAAACATTATAGATCTCTCTATAGCCTTTATTAGATGAACGATATGCAAGTGTAAAGTGTAAATTTTCGTAATGCACCACACATGCAACATAGTAAAACAATACCTTGGCGTAAACTGCTAAAATTATCCCATCTTTTAAGGAAAACAAACAAAAAATACTCATGGTAATGAAAAAAATGCCCCTAAGTATGTAAAGAGAAATTTGAAACGTATTAATACATCGAAAATATTCAAGATTAAAAATGTTTAAAGTGCATTAACACTTATAAAATGGATATGAATTGTTGTCTATTATAAAAATACATGTAAGAATATAAATTTTGGTGCTAATACAAAAAATTAAAATCGTTTGACAAATGTAACAGGATCTCTGAAAATTGGACCTTTACCATTTTTGGCAAAGATCCAACTTCCCTTGTAACAGGCATAACTCTTGGTAAGAATTGTTCTACGAATTCGTTTACCACTCATGTGAAAGCCGGTGACCAGCGCTACAACTTTTATATTTACACCTATATCAAGTTTTCGTTTCAATAAAAAAGTTAGATGCAACTTTTTGCAATATGTACTGAATTTTTGAAGGGGTTTTCGACAAGCTAGCCATTTTTGACCATGTAACGGAAGTTTTTGGTCAAGTGATCTTCCCAAAAAAATGTAGCCCAGATTCCGAAGAAAATTTTAGTATATTGGATTTGGTATGTTAGCAAAGAAGTTTTTCGAGTTAAAACTAATTTATTCTTGAAAAATGGTGATTTTTCGATATTTTTAGAGTAGCAAGATCCCAAAACTTATGTTAACTTATTTCTTTTTGCCCAAAAATGAGTTGTTTTATCGTTTTGGGTCATGGCCAATAATTTCTGATCATTTTAGACCAAGTTTGAACAACTTTATTTTTGGATCTAAATTTTATTTTTTGAATTTTGTGTATTACAACAAAAACATGTAGTTCAACAAAATTTGTATATTGAGAACAAAATAATTCAAAATTCACGAACATTTAGAAAAAAAATAAATATAGCATTTTTTATAACTCGGCGAGACGAGTAAAATGACACCAAAATCATCCAATTTGAAAATTATTTTGGGTTATTGAAACAAAAACATTTGAATCTTTTGAAAGTTTTTGTTTCAATAACCCAAAACAATTTTCAAATTCAATAATTTTGGTGTCATTTTATTCGTCTCATTGAGCTATAACAAATGCTATATTTATTTATATCTAAATGTTCAAGGATTTTGAATTATTTTTTTCTCAATATACAGAATTGATTGATACAGGAAAAAACTAGATACAAGCTCTCGTTGTAATACACAAAATTTACAAAATCGCCAACTTCGCATGCAATTATCTCAAAAACTACAACGATTCAGAACATGCCGTAAAACAAAAAATGCTCCATTTTTCATGAACTTTTTGAATATACACAAAACATGACAACTTTTTTCCTATCTAACTAGTCCGATAAAAAACTCAAAATAAATAATTTTTTTACACTTTTTATATTTTCTTTCGTCTAAAAGCCATTTATTTATGTTAGAGTAACAATCCCATACCGCCTGATGTCTATGAATCATTGCCGACTCTTTACAAAAACTTTTTGACTAGCAAGCAATTGCATTTTCGTGAGTTCGAATGAGTTTGATTTACATATTTGAGTTGCTCAATAAATTTTCGGCATTTTTAAACAAAAATTTTTTTAAATATAATTTTTTTCAAATCGATTAAGAAGAAAGTCTATATTTTTATCTGAAAATCATCCTTCTGAGGGTAATTTTATCCGGAAAATCGAAGTGATCATTTTCGAAACATGAACATTTTGCCTGATCCCAGGGCCGACGCTAGGATTTGGATGTGGAGGAAGCACGACTCTTTTTTTAGGCTTGGGGCAATACTGTTTTCAGTTTGGGGGCACGACTCTTTATGAATAAAAAATCGCATTTTTGAGCAAAAATAGAGAAATTTTGATGATTTTTGACGAAAAAATGGCATTCTTTAATAAAAAAATTTGAAAAATGGACATTTTTATTGTAAAACTGATGAGATTATTTCACTATGCCATAAATTTAGTAGTTAATTTTACTATAGTCAAAATTTTTATAGGCAAATTTACTATGTTTAAATTTTTCAATGATCCTATATAGGGTTAGTAATTCCCGATCAGGAAATTTCAGAAAAAGTGTCTTAACTTTTTACTGAGTCATTATTTTTCGATGCGATCTTTTGCAAAAATATGCAGAAAAATCTGAAAAATATTTTTTCCAAAAACACAAAACTATGCAGAGTTCACCATAAAAAGTTAAGACAACTTTTCTCGAAATTTCCCGATTTGGGAATTACCAACCCTAATCGTATACCCTCAATTTTGCTAGATAATTTTCCCTATATTTTTAGGCAAATTTACTACATGTTTTTGTAGATAAATTCACTATGATTTAATTAGGCAAATCCGCTATATCTTTTAAAAATTTTTCTAAATCATAGTGAATTTATCTACAAAATGTATGGCATAGTAAATTTACCTAAAAAAATATAGGGCATAGTAAAATTAGCTAGAAAATTTGAGGGTATAGGAATTATCATAAAAAAATTTGGAGCTAGTAGCCTTTTGCCCAGCCAACAATATTAAGTTATTTTTTCCCATTTTTCTAGGCAATTTTACTATGTCATAGATTTAGTAATCAATTTTACTATGGTCAAAATTTTCATAGGCAAATTCACAACGTTTAAATTTTTGGAGCTAGTAGCCTTTTGCCCAGCCAAGTAACAGTGTTTTTTCGACCCGAAATTTTTTTTCTAAAAGTTACCCTAT
>JAQGBS010003217.1:0-11849 GCA_034698545.1 Acrobeloides obliquus
TCGGAAAATGGGCCTCTAGGGAGTTTTTTGTCGCTTTTTCGGGACTTTCGGAGAAAGGTTATTCGTCAAAAATTGAAAATTTTATTTTTTCGAAAATTTTTGTTTCTCTAAAAATTTTAATTTTTTCGTGAAAAATCAAATTTTTCGCAAAAATTCGATTTTTCATAAAAAATTTAATTTTCAGTGAAAATCGAATTTTTTTATAGCGCGGCCTCCTCAAATTTTATGCTTTTGGGGATGTTTGTTGAAGGAGATTTGTCAAAACTCACAAAACAAATGCCCCCTCTCTTAAAGCCCATGAAATTTAATCCCCTATCTTCGTCAAGCCCAGCCATGCATCTTCCATATTCGCAACATGAAACACCATCCAAACCTTTTCCTTAAATTATTCCCAGTCTCATTTATTGATTTCGCGTCTTTAAAACTAAAACGCCACAAACTCCGGCATTTTGCACAAATTATACGCGGATATATATTTTTAGACGTTACAACTTTCTATTTTTCTCGGTGGGTCTTCTTCTTCCTTTTCGCTTTTTAGTGGATTTCCAAATTGCTTTCCTATTTGTGTGAGTGTTCAGGAATGAACGAGCCACGGCCGGCCAAAAAGACTCTTCCTTCCGTTCAGAATTTTACGGATTATGAATGAATTTAAGTGGTTTATTGGGCTTTATGATTTTTGTTTATTTTATTGGAATTTTTTAAATTATTTATTAATGAACCAAAATTAGGATTTTTGACAGAAAACCGGCTATCTAGGGACACGGCGGACCAAAATGGAATATAGAAAAAATTTTAAAAACGGTTAACGCCATTCGATTCAGCTCATCGAGATGAGTAAAACTAGTACCATATTGTACACTGCACCATAATTTAAAAAATCCCGCATGCGATAGCCAATTGGATAAGGAAGCCGCCAGTCCGATCTGGCAAGTTAAGCAAAAATGTGTTTGTAAGATCGATCCCACTAGGATAAAAATTTCGATTTTCAAAAAAACTTGTATTACAAAAATGGAACAAAAATTTTTGCTCTATCGTTTGTAAAATTTTTTTGAAAATCAAAATTTTTGTCCTAGTGGGATCGAACTTGCAAGCCCAACGTTGCTTAACTTGCCAGATCAGATGGGCAGTTTACTTACCCACTTGTACGCGGGCTTTTTAAAATTATGGGCGGAAAACGGACTATAAAACTTAGAGGGTCAAAAGTTTTTTCTGGGCAAAACTCGGAGAGATATGTTGTCTGTGGCAACTTTTATCCCTCCGGCTTGGTGCAACTTTTGTCATTGTCGCCCAAATGCACGTCCCCTAGTTGTACTCCTAGTTTATTATTTTTTAAATATAATTTTTGACATTTTTTTAAACCGAAAATTGATTTTCGTCTTACATTTTTTGCTGATTCATCGACTTAAAGCTCACAGTTGTTGTGTAACAACAGCATTCAAAAATGACAGGGATCAAAAAATTTATTTTGATCCGTTTTTATTTTTTCTATGATGATTTTTTAATCACTTCAGTTATAATTTTGATATATTTGATCTGGTTTGATTGAAAAAAATAAGTGTTAGTTGTTGACTTGTACATTTGTTTATCTTATCAGTTGGCCATTTTTGGGTCACTCGTTTTTCTTCTTAGGCTAAAAACATTACAGGGTGTTTCAAAAAAATCTCTTGTTCGAATCCCGCTTGAAGCAAAAAAATTTTGCACAACCGTATTTTTGAAAAGTACGGTTTTTTTATGAAACACCCTGTATCATTTTGGAACTACTACACAATAAGGGGTCACCCACATGAAAAAATTTTCAAAATTTTTTTTTCTAAAAATAATCCCACAGGGGTAAAAACATGCGGAAAATCCGAATTTGACATTTTTGAAGCGAAAAAACGCTTCTTGATTCAAGGAAGTCCTGTGTATTGAAGTGAAAAGTTTTCAAAAATTGCATTTTTGCAATTTTTCACTTAAATATTTTTCCACATGGGTGGCCTCCCTCCCATATTGTGTAATATCTCCCAAAATTCGCATATTTCTGGCCTTAAAAATATTGTCACTTTTTTAACTTATGAAGCCCTAGTTTGAACAATCGTTTTAATAAACAGATTTTATTGAATTAGAAGAAAATTTAAGTAGTCTAAAATTTTTTTCTTCGATATGTTACAAAATGCGACAATATTTCCCGCACAAGTAGCAACAACTGTTATTTGCTACTTTGCTATCTCCAGCTTGTGCCTAAAATCGTTTTCCAAACATATTTCTTTTCATTGAATTGGGGCTTTCTTTGATCGAGTGCGACACAATTGCTCAAGCAAACAAAACGATGACAGATGTTGATTGAATAGCCGGATTTTTTCTGGAGAATTATTTTTTATGACTGTGGTTGTAATCACAATAGAGAGAAATCAATATCCACTTTGTTGAAAAAAATCGATTTTTTGTTTATTTTTCTAATTTTTGAGATTTTTCATTTTCGTGATTTTTCGATTTTTGGGATTTTATAGAGTGGTTCAAAAAATGGATTTTTGTGATTTTTTGGCACCCGGAAATTTATTTTTCTAAAAATGATCCCTCTAGAGGTAATTTTATGTAGGGGAATCGATTGCACACATTCCTGATCTCTGAAAATGTTTCTCTGACGCTGATTCAAGGAAACATTGTGTTTTTGAGGCGGTATCTCACTTCACTCATCGTACAGTTCACCCACCAAAGACACTTCGTGTCTATGGTTGGTGAACTGTCCAGTGGATGAAGTGAGATACCGCCGTTTTTGAAGCGAAAACGGTCATTTTTCGCATGTTTAAAATCCAATTTTTTCTCTGAATCAGGGTCAATGAAACATTTTCAGGGTTTGCGAATGCGCGTAATCGATTCTCCGCATAAACTTACCTCCTATAAACATAAAATTACTCTTAGAAAAATACGTTTTCGGGTCCCAAAAATAATAATAATCCACTTTTTTTGAACTACCCTGTATTTTATTTTCCCTTTTTGTGAATTTTCAGATGTAAATTTAAAAAATTTTTTAGCCATTATGGCTCAAAGTTTTGAAATGGATAATAGGAAACTTTTACCTGGAAAAGAAGCCGACACCCTTGTCGAGCTCTACAACGAAAGTTCTCTAATTTATGAAGATGATGACCGGATCGTCTATCTTTTTGACTATGTGAACAAAAAAAGTACCCAGAATTTTTGCATTTTTAAAGAAATTAAAAAATTTCAGCTACATCAGGCAGTTTTCATGGAGAGATTATCAACCGACATGTGCTCAAAGACATGGTATATTTCGCTTCAATTTTGAATTTTTAACAAATTTTCTTTAGAAAAATAAAAACCAGTGGAATCTCATCAGACACCCCTTGGTCTTAAACTTTGTAAATGAGAAAATTTTGAGCTGCACTTTATTTTACACTATTCACATACTGGCCTATTTTTTCTTCCTATTTTTGCTTTATTCTTATGTTCAATTGTCTCCATCGATTTTCCGAAATATGTTGGTGACTTCGCTAGTGATATTTTTTCTGTTTTTTATGGTAAGGATGTATAGGATACTAGAGATATTCTTCTTCTTAAAAAACTCAATTCCCCTCCCCTAAATGACTAAAAATGCTATTTTTGAGCCAAAGGTAGCAACTTTTGAGCCATTTTTAGTGAAAAAATGTCATTTTTTTATTTAAAAATTTGAAAAAATAACCCCGCCCCACAATTTTGAATCCAAACCTATAAATTTTCGAAAAATTGGACCCCTATATCCACGCATGAAGGGAGGGGGTATCATAAGTGGACAAGTAGGATAGAGGGTCTGGTGCTGAGTTGGGTCTCCAAAATTTACCTTAGTCCCTCCTTACGTTTTTCGAAAATTTGAAAAAATTTTGGTCAAAAATCATAATGTGGTACCATTAGGATTTGTAATGAAACCAATCCGGCTGCTTCGATGCCGGATTGGTCTCTATTTTTGGCTTTTTTGCCGAATTGGTTAGGGGGAGATTCCCCAAATCGCATAGACAAAGGGGAAGAGGGGCAGGTGCCCCCTAGTGGGCCAAAATAAAAAATCCCTATACTTAAAGATTTCCCTTAAGTTTCTGTGAAAAATTAGCCTTTTTTGGGAAATGCCCTTCCCCTAGCCGACGCTTCTGCCTACGCCACTAGTCTCCCCCCTTCCATACACTTGTGGGGATATGCCCTACAAAACCTTATGTACCCCCCCCCCCCCAAATTGGCTATTACACTAAAAAGTTTCAGCTCATAAAAGCCGTTCTCAAACTCCAAACTGGCTATACGAGTGTTAGTCTATGGTTCCAAATTTCATATCTCTTCAACTTGATCACTTTAATCATCACCTTAGCTTTCGTATGGACACCCTATATTTTCAATTTTGACAATTATAATCTAGAGACTAAGGTAATTTCAATTTAAACTAAAAATAATTTTTCTGCGAATTTTAGAGAACGATTGCGTGGTTCCTACCAATTGTTGCTATAATCTCATCATGGGTTAACTGCTTGTATATTTTGAGAAAAGCTCCATGTAAGCGATAAAAAAAGTTCAATCAATAAAAATGCCAACTAGTCAGTAAAGGCACGACTCCCCGAAGAGCGACGTTAAACTTTGAGGAAACTTGATTTTATGATAAAAATTTTCGAAAAAAAGTTTCAAAAAGGATGAAAAAATTACCTTTTCAGTAAATTTTAGCAGTACACAGCTTTAGTTTGTGTCCTAAAATTGAAATAAATTTTTTAAATTTTCTCTTTTTTAGGCGGACCATACATTCTAATGATGATCAAAATACTCAGGTCTTTTTTGAATGTAAGCATAAAAGTTTTCGATTTTTAAAAAAATTGCAATTTTTTAGACTGCCATTATTTGGATTCCTACCTTATTTTGCTTTGCTTTTGCATTTCAACTAATTATGAGGGATAGTGGCACAGAGCCATGGGATGATCCGGTAAGAATATTTTGTAGGGGTGTTGCAGATAGTAATGTAATTGTAAGCCTAAACCGAAGCCTAGGTTTAAGCTTAAGCCGAAGACTGCGCCTAAGCCTAAACCAAAGCCTAGGTCTAAGTTTAAGCCTAATCCTAGATCTATGTCTAAGGTTAAGCTTGGCCTAAGCCTAGCCTAACAAGGAAACTGTCAGTACATGTCCATCAAAATTTTTTTCGAAACATAGCTATTATTGTAGAGCATAGTCACTTTGCCTTTAGAAAAAATAAAATTAACGCGCCATTCGTTAAGCCTAAGGAGATAGAGCTTATCTTATCGAAGTTTAACTTAAAATTCACTATGACTTAGTCTGAAAAGACGCATTTCATAAAGATGCTTCGGTGATGCAGTTACAAAGATCGGCTGCTTTGATACAATTATCGGGTTCGATTCCTGTGTGTGCTTTAGGTTTTTTTTTAAAAATTTTATTTTACAAAGTAAAAAGACTATAAGATTACGTGATTCGAACCTGCAAACTTGTAGCAAAGCATCGCTGCTTTGTCACTGCACCACGGAGGCATATTTATAAAAAGCGTCTTTTCAGACTAAGTGATAGTGAGTTTTAAGTTAAACTTCAATGAGCTCTATCTCCTTAGGCTTAACGAATGGCGCGTTAATTTTATTTTTTCTAAAGGCAAAGTGACTATGCTCTACAATAATAGCTATGTTTCAAAAAAAATTTTGATGGACATGTACTGACAGTTTCCTTGTAAGTATAAGCCTAAGCCAGTGCTGTAGGTAAAGGGATGCAGGGGGTACATGTACTCCCTCTGAGGGCCATAAAGTTTAAAGAATCCAAAGGGTTCTTATATTTTTACTCAAAAAAATGTCGACAACTAGGGTCAAGATCTTGTACCTTCCCCATGAAAAAATCCTTTATTCGTCACTGGCCTAAGCCTAGACCAATGGCGTAGGCAGAAGAATCCGCTAAGGGGGGACCTTTATGTGTGGGATTTTTTTAAATTTCGGCCCATATGTCAAAAAATGACATTTTTTCAAAAAATTTTCAAAATCTGAAAAAACATCTTGATCCCTCAAGGAAAAAATTTTCAATTTTTCCATGAACGGGGCGGTCGAAAAATAGTGTCTTTTACAATAGTGCCTCAAAGCCCAAAATAGTGACAAAAAGTACTAATTAGTACCTTTATGGAATCCCTAGAAGGAGCACCTTGCATACGCCACTAACCTAGGTCTAAGCCTAAACCTAAGCCCTACTCTATCTTCTCTATCCTACACAAGTATTCAATATAAATCGAGGCTAGCCACAAAAAATAAAATCAATATCAAATTTAAAAATTAAATTTTCAGGAAATAAAAAATGCGTCTGATATAATCATGGCAATGTTCCAGTCCTTCACCAAAACATCGGCTATGATGATCGGGGAAGTTGAGGCCAACGATATTTTAATGCGTAAAACATGGATTGCAAATACGTTGCTGATTCTATTCGAAATTATTACTGTCATCATTTTGATCAACCTCATGGTAATTTTTTAACAAAAAAAAGAAAAATATTTGAAAAATGAATTTTTGGTCATTTTTATGAAAAATCTATACTTTTACAATTTAAAAAGAATATTATAAAATAGATAAAAAATTTAAAAATGAGTAAACATTTTAAAAAATATATTTAAGTCTTTAAACTGATAAAAATTCAAAAATTGTTAAAAAATGAGGCAAAAAGTATTTGCCGCTAGCAGGGGTCGAACCTGCGACCTTGGGCTTATTAGACCCACGCTCTAACCGACTGAGCTATAGCGGCTGATGGAAGAGAGCGTGCTCATTTTCTCCACTATGCAAGTCTCTTTCAATCTCTTGCACTAGGACAAAGAATCAAACATCTGGCCATTTAATAAACGATTTTTTTTTGTAAAAATTGTGCAATATTAAAAATTGTTTCAAAAATTATAAATGCATTTTGGAAGATAATTTTAAAAAAATTAAAAAATGAAATTTTTTTGAGAAATTCATAAAAAAATCGAAAAATTACAAAAAATTTTTCAAAAATTAGAAGTTATAAAAAATCGAAAAAAAACAAAATTAAAAATCCGACTTTTATAGTGAACTTGTCTCAGTGGTAGTGCTCCAAGACTTCGAGTCTAAGAGTCTCGGGTTTGAATCCCATCTGAGTCGATTTGATTTTCCCTGCAAAAAAGCTGTATATTCATGGTTAGATAACTTTTTTTCAAAAAAATTTTTTTTTTGAATGTTGCTCAGAATAGCTTAAAATAACAGAATATACGGGAAATTTGAAAGAGTATTTTCGTGTTAAGAGGAGTTTGCTTTTACAACTTATTATGAATCACTAAAATAAAAACTTCGACTCTATAAGGATCGAACCCTCGCCAATAACATGAATAGCCAGCGTCCTAGCCATTAGGCCATAAGCGATATGCTTTTTGGAATCTCGTCATGGGACAGAGTTTATTCTTCTCAAATCTGCATAAAAATTCAAATTTTTTTAGATTTCTCTAGCTGTTGGAGACGTTAGTGAACTTAGAGCCTCAGCTGAAGATCGTCTGCTCAAAATTAAGGTACCCACTTTTTTTTGCAAAAAATAGAAAAATCAATTTTTTAACATTTTAGGTCAACTTTTGCATCGAAGCCCTCCACTTATCTGAATTTACTGACTGCCTTGAAGTCATACCCTTCATTCGTGCTTTGCATACAACTCCTACAAACAATGTCTTGGTGGTGCATAAAAATACTGGGCATACGTTTTCGACATATTTTCGGGATATACGTAAGGATTTTTTTGGGTACTCCTATAAAAATTCATCAAATTTATAGGCACTCTCTATTTTGAAAACAATCGAAGTCCGTACCATAATGAAAAAGTAAATACTTTTTTTAAAAATTATCGTTTCTTGAATCAGGGGTTGCCTTGAATCAAGGCAAGCCAAAAATGAATCAGTACATGACAACCCTGAAAAAGGGCAAGACAACCCCTAATCAGGAAAGTGTGAGACTATACTTAAACTGTTCAAATTTTTAACTTTTCAATATTTTTTATCCTTACCCTGAATCAGGGTCATCTTTCCCTCCAATAAATCACTTCCAAGCTAACCAAAATTTGCATAAATCTCTATCCTTTCGCTTACATTTTCCGCTTTTTTCAAGCCCACTTTTCTCAGGATAACCAAACACTTATCACTTCGGTCATTTCGATGAATCCAGAAGATGTCAATATGCAGATAAGAAATCCACCAACAAGCTTGCATAAGTCATCGATTCGAAAATCTGTACTTTCTACGGTTTCTATGCCAAATTCTCCTCCGTCAAATTCGAGTGTTCATAGGACACTTTCCGGTTAGTGCGTTCAACTTTTGAGATGGGAATGGATCAGAGAGGTTGAGGAATAGTAAGGTGTAGACTCTGAACATGCTCCCTGTTCTAGCATAACCTAAATCTAAACATAAGCATTATCATATGTCTAAGACTAAGCCTAAGACTAAGTATAAGTCTAAGCCTAAACTTAAGCCTAAGCCCTATCCTGCCCTACCTATTCATAATTTACAAGCTTTATAAATAAGTTTACAATAGATAATAAGTGAATTAAGAATAGAGCAAATTCTATTTTAGTCCAAATTGTTGAACGCACTATTTCTAGGTGCACCATCATCCGAATACTATACAGCTTCGGTTTGCGAGACAAACAGAAATTCCTGTGCTAGCCCATCCAGTACTAGTGTTTCTTTCTATAGCATAAATTCTAACTTACCTGTTCTACAAAAACAGCCTCCTCTGGGTAGCATAGAGACATTTTTAAGTGCTACTGAAGGGGATCAAAGTTTTTACAGCGTTAGAGAAGAAAAAGACGATGATCGGGTATATACGGAAAGGCATAGGGTAAGGCTTGGTTTTGGTATAGTACATAGCCCTTTTTACCTTTCGAGGGGTTTTTGGGAGGGGGCTTTTTGAAAGGGAGAGGTTAAAAATTTCAACTTTGTACAATTTCAAAATTGTCTAATTTCAGAGATAGCAGCCACCCCCTCCCCATACACAAAAAAATCGCTATGTTACTGTAAAGATGATGTGTTGTCTTTTTTTTGCACTAATATCTTTGTTAGCTTTTTCTAACATCACTTTTTTGTTTTTTACTATGCTAGGCAGGGGATTCTCTCCCCCCCCCCCAAATCCACTATCTTATCCCTCTTCTACTATCTCCCTCCCCATATCAACTATCTTACTCTTCTTCCACTACTCCCACCCAATCTCCTATACCTCTTGTTTCTTCTACCAAAATTTTAGATCTATGACCTCGTTCTAAATACCTCAGGTATCAAAGTGAGAAAAGAAGCCCTCAGCAACCGAGCTACTCTAATGAGCATGCAAGGTGCAACTTTCCGCCTCGTTGAATCAAGTAACTCTGGCATAGCTACTGTAGTCCATACAGAAAATAAAACCGAACTCGAAAACCTTACAGACCAAGAAACTTATTGGAGAAAATATCAACGATGGCTAATCGGTTTAAATTGGAAGGCTTTATTGTTAATTTGATGCTTTAATTTTTTGTAATAAATTTTAACCAATTTATATAGACTTACAAATAGGGAACGGTGATCAAAATTTCCATAACTTGGATAAAATGGGTTATAACTTGTTTTCTATAAATTTGTAGAAAAATCTTCCAAAGAAAAAAATGTGCAAGAGATGCTGCTCTACTTTTCGTAAACATCTTCCTGTGAAGATGTTCACGAAAAATTCATGATTAAATTCAGAAAAAGATGTTTACGAAAAATTCACGATTAAGTTTACCGGCGGAGACCCCAGTTATTGAAAAAGCTGACTAAAAAGCTCAAAACTTTTCCTACAATTACAAGAACATTTGGAGAAAGTATACTGGGCAAGTGTTGCCAAACCCGATTGGACGAAGACAAATTTCACAGATGGTTGCGCAAAATTGGACTACTGCATGGATCAAGAACTTGTGGAGAAAAGATGAGAAAAAGAAGAGACGGTCGTGGAAATCTGCAGTGGCGCTGTAATCGAGCCGTGCATAGACCATCCCAACCTACGATTGGCTTCAAAGTTGGCACGTTCTTCGAAGGAACTAATTTTGATTGCAAGACCGTGTTCAAGCTCGCTTACTATTGGTGTATGAACCTGCCGCTCGAATACGCTGAATTTCAAACGGAAGTCACCTATCGCCAAGTAATGTTTTGGAATAAAAAGTTCCGCTAAATATGCATACGCTATTTCCGATCCCACCCAATCCGCCTTGGTGGAGCAGGACTAACTGTATAAGCGGATGAGACGTCCTTAAGTCGACGGCATGAGCGTAGAGGAAGGCGTGTTAGAAGGCATTCAAGTGGTCAATCTGGGCCGCGTCTTAGGTATGCAAATGGCCTCCTACGAGTTTGCAACATAGCCCCGCTTCTGACGTCGCGTTCCCCTTGATCAACATGGTTTGTCCCCCCCCCCCCTCAGAGGGCCGTGCCTCTGATGACATGTCGACCATTGCAGGATCACTTTTCGTGGTGTGAAGGGGTGATACAAGCGCGGAAGCTATGCTCTCGGAGAGCATAGCTTCTTTTCCCGGGCGCGAAGCGCTCGGTTCCCCGTTCTTACTTTTAATGTTCAAATAAACCAAATATCTATGTTCGTCCATTTTGAGTTTCACGTTTTCAAACACAAATCTTTCAGCAATCCAAATTCTTCTGCCATCATCGAAGTAGGAACATGGGGCAGAAGAATTTGGATCGCTGCTATGTTCGTGCAATTGCATTGAGCGTAGTAATAGGTTGTGTAATATTTGGAGACTTCATTTTCCAGGGTAAAATTTGTGTTATCGAGCAAGCGAAACGAGTGTTGATAAACTGACACGATAGTACTCAAAATAAACAGAAATATGCAAAAATGTAAATATTTCGTTTTGGTTGACGTTGAAGGACTGAGACTCGACCAAATTTAGGTGCTTTTCCTTAATTTAATAAAGGAACGGAGAGCGATTTCAATTATTTATATGTTCAAGAAATGACTTTTTTCAAGCGGAATTATAATTCATTTAAGCATTTGCCCACACGTACCATGGCAACCATGAGCGAAACCATACCCATAAATATATAGACAACATCGTCGGCTCGAAGCGCGTCGAGAGGCCCATCAGAATAGGCACTGAAATAAGGGAAACCGATTATAGGGCGCCCACGGCAAAGTGTACAAAAAAATAGAAACTTGGAAACAGACGAAATTTTATTTTTTTACGAATTTTTCAATTTTTGATGAATTTTTCGATTTTTGACGAATTGTTCTGTTTATTTCAATACAGTCAAACCTCGTTAAGCGGACCCCCTAGGGGTAATTTTATGCGAGCAATACTATAAGGGGTCATCCAGATATTACGTAATCAAGTAGGGAGGGGGAAGGGGGTAACCAAATAATTACGATTGATTACGGGGGGGGGGGCGGGTAGGTCAATGATTACGTAATCACAATGTATAAAATTTTTTTCAATTTTTTAGAATTTTTTCATTTTTTTCCAATTTTTTCGAAACCGTCATAATTTTTTCAATTTAAAACCAAATAACATTTGTCGTATATATCATATTTTTGTTATAAAATTTTTTATAAGGCTTTCATTTTTATTTATAAAATTTTGCCATTGATTACGTAATCATGGAGGGGAAAGGCAAATGATTACCATTATTACAGGGGGGTAAAAAACCCCGAAAATTTTGATTACGTAATATCTGAATAACCCCTTATGAGTTAGTAAAAAAACTTTAAATCCATGGAAAAGGTACAAAAAAAACTACGACTATAGAAAAAAATTATTTGATATATCCATATGTTTCGGTTGATATTTCTAAAATACTCCTAAACCGGACGATTAAATTATCGAAATTAGGTCTTTCTCCAGGCTCTCTTTCCCAACATGAG
>JAQGBS010003218.1:0-11848 GCA_034698545.1 Acrobeloides obliquus
ACATGCCTCGTTGGTGCAGTGACAACGCATTTGTTTTGTTGTTACAAAGGCTCAGGTTCGAATCCCACCTGTCGTCAATTTTTTTGCACAAAGTAAAAATCGAAAAATTTTGAAACTTTATAACCCCATATCTCAAAAAATTTATACCCAATCAATCAAGCGACTATTATATTCGTTTATTCCACATTTTTTCCTAACTTTTGAGCTAAGTCTCGAAAAAATCTGAGGTTGTCAGACCTTGAAGGTCCCTTGTGAGTGGACTGGTCCTTTAAACTCAATTTTTGGTGAATTTTTGAAATATGGGAGCAATCAAAAAACAACCTGTACAGGGTGTTTAAGTATAATTTCTCCGATAAGAAAGCTCGATATCTCAAAAACTCAAAACTTTTATCAAATGCCGCCCTTTGCAACTTTCTAGTCCCATCACCCCGTTTTATGGACATATTTTTTAAATTTTCAAGTGGTCTAAGTATTGAAACGAAAATTTGAATTCCTTAAGAAATTTTTGAAAAGTAACACCACCAATCAATAGAGCGGATTGAAAAACGGTAGTACCCCAATTTTCGCGAAAATCGGAGATACCCTTTTCGAGAAAATTCAACTCAGCATCATGTACAACAAAATTTTAGCTCGATGTCCTAAATCGAATCTTCTCCGCTACACCTAAACCTTCGAAGCATGCCCGAGCAAAGCTAGCACTAGAAACTGGTTTGAGTATGAGGGTCATCCAAGTAGGTCATCCAATTTTTCAAAAAAATTTTTTTAATTCAAAAATTTAAACAAGTGGAAAATCTTAGGTATGGTTTCAAAATCGTCGAAGCAAAGAACGCCGCCTCAAACATCTATGCAATTTTTTGAGGCATTATGAGCAAAAAGGACTTGTTCCTCCACCATATGGGTTTTCGTCACAAGGTATAATTTTATAGTCAATGCGATTTTTTTCACATGGGTGCCCCCCCCCCTATTGTGTAATAGCTTCAAAGTTATTTTTGTGATTTTTTGGGATCTGGAAAGTTTATTCTAAAAATACCCCCCTTCCTCTAATGATAAATTCATGCAGGGAATCGATTGATCGCATTTCCGAATCATGAAAATGCTAATCTGACCCTGATTCAGGGAAACTTTTATTTTTGAAGCAATTAAGAAAAGTGATTTCAAATAAAATGTGAAAAATGATCATTTTCGCTTCAAAAACCCATTTTTTATAAATAAAGGTGAGGACAATTTTTTAACTAGCTTAATTTAGATGATCCCCTAAATCCATGTCCTGGAAACTATTCACCTCCAACATCTGTACCACAGATTTCTATCGACACTCTTTCTGGAGTACCACTTATGCATGATGACATAGAAGATCTGTCAAATTGAGTATACTTTTACTTTTTGTATTGTTTAATGCTTTTTAAAGGGGAGTCTCATTTGGGGGTCATTCCCCGAAAAAATTATTTTTGCCAAAACAGCCTATATAGGGGTAAAATCATGCAAAAAATCGATTGCGCGCATTCCCAAAGCGTGAAACGCTTCCTTGACCCTGATTCAGGGAAGGAATTGGTGTATTGAAGCGAAAATCAAAATTTTCGGATTTTTATGAAAAAACCGTCGATTCTTATGTTTTTTTAGGCGGGGAATCGATTGCAACTTGGGCCCCAAAAAATCAATAGTTTCGCGAAAACAAGATGAAGCAAGCGTTTTTACGCTTCGGGAGTGTGTGCAATCGATTCCTCGCCTAGAAAAACCTAGAAATCGACGGTTTTCTCATAAAAGTTCGAATATGTTTGATTTTCGCTTCATCTATTTCCCTGAATCAGGGTCAAGGAAGCATTATCACATTTCGGGAATGCACGCAATCAATTTTTCACATGATTTTACCCCTATATAGGCTGTTTTTGCACAAATAATTTTTGGAGAATGACCCTCAAATGAGACCCCCTTTTAATATTTTCATAATGATTGAATAAAATTATATACCAGGTGCTATATCAGAATATTTTCTTGTTCATTTAACCTGTTGTTTTTTATTTAAAAGTCTTGCATACATTTTAATGTATAAATAATAATTTTTATTTACAAATTTGCATAGGAAATTTTTAAATTAGGCAAAAGTTTTCGGACCCGATTGGGACTCGAATCCGGACCTTCTGAGCCCGTATCATATGACAGTGATAAAATAACCATGGTAAATTTACCAGAGTAAAAATTACCATCAACTTATAGTAAACGGTAGCATAAGAAGTTGGTGATATTCAACCATGAACTCATGGTAATTAACCATCAACCACTGACTTATGATATGGTCATGGTAAAATGCCAAATTTTTCTATGCCCTAACTATTTTTTACGATCTTTTATATTTGTTGCAAAAATTGTTTAATATATAAAATTTTAATTTTTTGCAAAAAAGATTTCATTTTTTTTCTTTATCAAGCCTTTTGATTGCGCAAATTACATGTTGTTCTTTTCCGACAAGTTCAATAACAATCGAAAATAAACGAGCACTGCGTATAGCAGCTGTATGCTGCATTTTTTTTGTCTGAATATACGTCCACGAGTTAGGACAGGGCTAGGCCTTTATAAAAAGAAAAAATGATTCATAGAAAGATGGGCAGAAACAAAAAAATATGTAGGGTACGCCATAAAATCCAGAATTTTTCTATTTTTTTCAAAAATTTTCAAGTTTTTAATTTTCACCAAAATAACTACAACTGATGCCCGTTAACTGGTGGAGGCGAGAGTAGCGGGGATGGCAGCGGGGCGCCGAAAAGCAAAAATTTCCTTTAGATCCCCCCTCCTATTCATCTATGACTCCGAGTCACAGAAAACAAATCAAGTGCCTATTCCTGCGATGAAACTTTTTTGTGAAAATATCGTTTTGGGCCACGATCTACTTATTTAGAAAATTTTCGACCGATTTTTCATACTCTAGAGCCCAAAACTTGCAAAAAATAAGACGGCTTTATATTTATTTGGAGCAATGTGCATATATACAATTGCATTCCAACCTTTTTTCGCGCACTTTACACTGGACAATGAACAGTTCCGCATCACATTAATTATTCAACAAGTCATTTATTGTTGGCTTATTACACACGAATGGCATGACAATTTAGCGCATCTGTCGGAGGAGATTCGTGTCATTTTAAAATGAAAATCGTTTATCTTCGCAACATAATCTTTTATGCATAAAAAGTAGGGGGGGGGGAGAGGGCAGAGAAAATTATGGAAAAATTAAAAATTTACAATGTGGCTCATAAATTGAACTTTTGTGATTTTTAAAAAATAAACTGGACGCCGAGCGCTTACGGTGCTCCCGAGCTACGCTCTCAAGTTGAAAATTAAAAATCTATTTTTTAATTTTTCCAGTGGGGTACTCTCCCCATAGGTCGCTGGTTTGAGTTTCGTTTTCGTCCACTTGTTTTTAATTTTTTTAAAATAAAGACGTCATTTTTTATAACTCGTCAAGACGAATAAAAGAAAATAAAATTATCCAATTTGAGCATTATGTTGGGTTATTGAAACAAAAACCTTGAAAAAAGTTTTTGCTGTAACGATGTACTCCTTTATAACAAGTCCATCAGCTAATTTGTTTCGAACGCATCCTTTGGTCAACTCAACAAAAACTTGTCAGACATCCAGGAATTTATCTAATTAGCAAAATTTCGAAGTTGCTCTCAATCTTTTCTCTGGAAACTATTCACCTCCAAGATCCGTACATGTACAGCAGATTTCGGAGGATCTTCCTGAAGTACCACTTGCATACAAAATTATGAAAGAAGATTTTTCGAATCAACTTAATTAACCTCGATTCTGGTTTTTCAAAAAGGAACACATAACATTTGAAGTTTCCCTTTTTAAGATGCGTGCCATAAATTTTGCACTTAATATTATATGAAAGTAAAATTTTGCTCTTTATTGTTTGATTTGAAGAGGAGATCAAGATAGGAGTTTATTTATGTCAAATTTGTTGACATAATTATTGATTTTATTAATTTTTTTACATTCTGCCCGGATCAAAATCACACAATCCCCCTCCCATTGGCGTAGACATGAGGTCATGGGGTGATCGTTCCCATTTCTGGCAAAATTTGTTGGGGAATAGAGAGCAGAGGCTTTGGAATCCGTAAAATCCCATGTCAAAAATGGAAAAAGTAATCCAAATAAAATTTTTTTAAACGACTTACACCAATAGATTCAGCTCACCGATACGAGTAGAATGAGTACCATTGAGCAAAAATTTCGAATTTTGATCGAAAACTTTTTTGATTTTTGAAAAAAATTTTAATTTTTGAACAAAAATTGATCTTGAATTTGAATCGGGATTCAAACTCGAGCCTATAAACCACAAATCTATCACATTAGCCACTCGGCCATGGGTCTGGTTGGAAAACCCCATGTTATGGTATTCGTTCTTTTCATCTTAGCAAACTGAATCGATTGGTGTAAGTTATTTAAAAAATTTTTTCTTTCCGAAACTTTTTTTCCATTTTCAATCGCCGTGAAAATCTCGAAAATCCAAAAAAAGCTGACTCTGGTTAAGCTCTTTTGTGTCTATGAATTTATCGTTTTTTAAAATACCCAAAAATGACAAAAAATTCAAATTTTTGTGTAAAAACCAAATTTTTTATTCAAAATTTATTGTGAATTGAATATGTTTCTTTTGTCAAAAGTGAAATTCCCATCGTCATAAGTGCTTATTTATGGCGCGAATTTGCGGCCTTTTAAAAAAGCGAGTTAAATTACACTTTGATGGCCTATATTATCTTCTAAAACATGTCAAATGGTGTCATGGCCAAGTCCATTTACACCTTAACTTTTATTAGGATATTGAAGATGTGGATGTTTTAGAAACTTGTACATTTATTTCAATCTTGAAATTCAACCTTCATCCACTCTGGTAACAAGTCCATTTTCAGTACACACGTGTACAAACCCCCTCCAAACCCCAAATCATGAAGTTTTAGAGGTTTGATCCATGGCCGATTGGCTAACATGCTCAGCCTTCATTCATAGGACGCGAGTTCGATCTCGCGTCCAAAAGTCATGTGCTGCGTGCTAGCACTTTTTTGGGCCCTGGTATCAATAAATTCATTGAAAAATATTTTCATTTCTTTATCTTTTTTTACGCATATCAGTTATTTCACACTGCCAAATTTCAATTAATTCAAACTCTAAGACAATGAGGGTGCGCGCTATCAGTTGTACCGTTGCACTATTTGTACCGCTATACTATGGCACAACATTAGAAGTTGTGCCGGTCGTGCCGCGTTGTAAAACGGCGGCACAACTCACGGCACTACTGATAGCGCGCACATTGAACAAATTATAGTGAGAAAAGAGAGAGTTCAAAAAACCCTTTTTTGAGAACTATAGCAAAGTTATGTGTCAATTCATTATTTGAGGAGGTTTTCAATGCGCAATAACCTAAGCCAAGTTGAGTATGTTAGTAAGCCCATGCGCTTATACAATCTTTTGAGAAATGCTTTTATTGGGGTAGGGGGCACTTTCCAAAAAGGCCGATTTTTTCAAGAAGCATAAAAGGGAACCCTTATTTGTAGTGATTTTCTTAAAACCTTTGATCCACTAGGGGGCAAAGGCACCTGCCCCCTTGCTTACGCTACTGGGAATGAATCAGACATCCAAAAGCGGGGGTCTATTTATGGTCCCCTCCACGAAGTACCAAAATGCCTAAAAAAGATAGCAATGAAAGCCTTTATAGCGTAATCGGTGGAGATGCTCAAAAGCTATCTTTAACGAGGAGAGTTCGATCCCCGAAGCAATTTTTTCCTATTCCTACTTATTTGCAAGTTTCGGAAGCCGTGCCCTATTAACCTATAGGAGCAACCCGTTCAATTTTTCCCCGATGGAACAATGAAAAAATGTAAAAGCAGTTAACTTTTAGATGACATCAAAATTTCATTGGAAAATTTTTAACTCTAATGTAATCATTCTATCTTTATCCTATTTATCTATTGTATTATCTATTGATGCCCCTAGTAATATATGTCAAGAAGAAGGAGAAAAAGTTATTTCCGATTATGTTTTATATGAATGTGGAAAGCAAAAAAATGGAAGCTTGCATCCTAAAGCGTTAGGTGGGGTAGCAATTTTTGAAATTTTTATCCTACTTTTGATTTGTTAAGGTTGTGTCCCTTCAAGCAACCAAACATCACTAGTCAAACTTGGAGAAATTTATCAAAACGCCAATTTTAAATACGAATGTGTTTTTGAAGATGAAACTATGATTTTGAAAATTACTCGTAATTTTAATTTTTTGTATTAAAATTGTTTTCTTCTGCATATACCCTAAGCTAAAAGGTGGTTAATCTATCTAAAGGGTACTCCTAAAAATTTTGCATTTTTTATCGATTTTTTATAAATTTTTTATTTTCACCAAAATAGTACTATGGGGAGTTTTCTATGCGAGAAATCGATTGTGTGCATTGCCAAACCTTGAAAACACTTCCTTGACCCTGATTCAGGGAAGAGATGTGTATATTGAAGCGAAAATAAGCTAATACAGGGTCATAAACGTTTTTAAGGTCCGACAATAGATTCTTCGAACATAAAACCCCTATAGGGTTATTTTGGTGAAAATTTAAAAAATTGCGCAAAAATCAATTTTTGACGAATTTTTCCATTTTTGAATAAGATTTCAATTTTGGATAAATTTTTCGATTTTTAACGAATTTTTCAAAAAAATTGAAAAAAATTGCGCAAAAATCATAAAATTGTCCTTTTTGTGGGGCACACTGTACAATTTTCATTGGTACCATTTTCAAGTAAGGCGCGCGCTTAATATTATTTTTAGACTGTATTGATGTCACTGGAAAAGTTATAAAAATTGGTCAATTTTTTACGAGCGAAGAAAATGGTGTCTATCGAACAATTGAATGCCTAGGAGATGGTTATAAAGCGAAAAAACTTGTACATACTTGTAAGATATAAATTTTTTTAAAGGCTTTCAAAAAAGTTTTCTTATCTTTCCAGTGGACCTCTACTGCCCTTTAAATTCTACTGTTGCGCATTCTTCACTTTTTTTGCATCAAGCCGATCCCTTAAATTTGTTTCACTTTTTCGAGACGCGATTTTCAATAAAATCATTATAAAATTTAGATGCAAAATGCACTTTACCAACAGGAGACAAAGTTACAGAAGGACATTTGTATGTGACCCATCTGGATCCAGAAAAGAAAAGGTCCCAATTACAATCGGGAGAAATTATGTCATGTGTGAGAATGGGGAATGAAATCCAACTTCAATGTACAGGTAAGTAGTTATATGAAACATTTAGAAGTACAATTGAAAAGTGATATAAAAATCAAACGGTACGCAGCCCCGAGGGGCTGCGTGAATATGAGTCCGTGTTGCCACATCTCTTCCCAAAAATACCTCTGTGTTTGTCTCCGTTACGAAACCCCAAGAATGATGACGATTGGTAACAAAGGAGTATTGTGAGTGAAGGCCTTTACTAAGAAGGATAAAGCCTCTTAAAGGACCAGTCAGCTCGGAAAAAAGTTGTCAATTTTTAATGATATTCGGAAAGTTTATTAAAAAATGGAATTTTTTTTTGTTTTTACAATAAATTACGATTCATTGTCGTTTTTGAGATAATTGTTTTAGACGATATAAAGATGGTGAAGTTGGCGATTTAAAATTTTGTGTATTACAACGAAAACTTCCTCAAACTCAGATGCTTAATTTTATTTTAGGATGTGTAACTCTAAATGGAAAACAGATCGGCCTAACCGGATATATCCAAGTGGACAACCAATGGACTCAATGTAGACGATATAAAGATGGATGCCGTTTGATCAACGTTACCCATGATTGTAAATTTAAACTTTTCACATGTAAAAATTTTTGGTCAATTTTTCAGATGTGGATTGTAAATTCGAAGACATGTGGCACGACAACAAAGAATATTTTAACAGTACGAATGGCGTCTCATTGTATTATTGCAATCATGGAGTTATTTCAAAGCAGGGTATAGTATTTACAGTTGTGTAAGACGTTTTTGAAACTTGTTGAATTTTAGGATGCTTTATTGGAGACAAATATGCAATAGTGGGAGAAGTGGTTTATATCAATTCGAAGCCTGTTTTATGTGATCTTACTAATAAATATACAGAATTTGGAAATTTGAGTAAGATTGATTTAATTTTACTATTCTACACGTCATCATTCTACTGTCTGTCTGTCTAAACCTAAATCTATCCTAAGCCTAAACCTAAGCCTAAATCTAGCCTATCCTAAGCCTAAACCTAAGTCTAAACCTAAGCTATCCTAAGCCTATGTACAAGTTTAAAAGTTCAGTAATTTACAACCATATGAAAAATGATATATTTGGAAAGATCATGAAAAAAGGAGCCTTTTTTATTTTACGGCATATTCTGAATCGTTGTAGTTTTCGAGAAAATTGTGTTTGAAATTTTGAATTTAAATACAAGCTCTTCGTTGTAATACACAAACTTTTTTGAATTTTTTGCGGAAAAATCGATTTTTGCATCAATTTTTAAATGTTCATAAAATAAACATTGTAGCAATTTATATAGCTAAATGAGACAAATAAAATGATACCAAAATTATCCAATTTGGAAATTGTTTTGGGTTATTGAAACGAAAACCCTGATTCATGTTTTCGTTTGAATAACTCAAAACAATGTTCAATTTGAATAATTTTGGTGTCATTTTGTTCGTCTCCTTTATCTATAAAAATCGCACAATGTTCATTTATGAAAATTTAAAAAATCGATGCAAAAATCGATTTTTCCGCAAAAAACTCAAAAAAGTTTGTATATTACAACAAAGAGCTTGTAACAAATTCAAACGCAATTATCTCGAAAACTGCAACGATTCAGAACATGCCGTAAAAACAAAAATGCTCCATTTTTTATGATCTTATCGAATATAACATTTTTCTTATGGTTGTAAATTACTGGACTGGTCCTTTAAGCCTAAGCCAAAGTATAAACCTAAGCCCAAAACTAAGCCTGTCTGCTTGTCTTCTTGTAACATTCTTATATTTTGAAGTCAACACTTTTAGCCGGATGTACTCTTGAAAATGGAAATTTCAAAAATTTTTCGGAAAATTGGCGTGATGGTGACACCATGAAACGGTGTACGTTTACATTTGGGCCAGAAGGCATCAATGCTAGTGTGATTCAATCTTACGGTAATTTATCCTACTACATTAAAGTGTAATGTCTGTTTGTTCAGAGGAACTCGTGAACGCATGATGTAAAACACATGTGTAAAATTTACAAATGTGTAAAACTTTCAACAAAAAAATAAAAATTAATTGTGAAAATTGGCAATTGAACCGCTCGAGTCATCCTCGGAGATTCTCTTCTTCAATCCATCGAGCGCGAAGCCCTCGGTGGATTAAAGAAGAGAATCTCCAATGATTTTTAATTTTTTTTAATGATGATATTTTTATAGCTTGTATCTATAACGGAGAAGTTGTTTCATTAAATCAAATTGTTGAAGAAAAAGATGGCACATATTGGAAATGTGCTTCAATTGGAGAAGATTCTATAAAAATGAGAGAGCTTTCGACATCTGAATTGGAAGAATATTTGCATAAAAAGGTTTTTAAAAAATCCCTTATTTTTCTGCCGTGATTAGCCAACCAATGCTGTACCAAGGTGGTGGTACAAGGAGTACATGTACCCTCTTCCCATGGGCCAAAAAAGTTTAAAAAATTCTAAGGATCCCTCTTATGTTTTTGATCAAAAAATGTCGACAACTAGGGTCGGGATCTTATACCCGCATGAAAAAATCCTGGGTACGTTAGCCAACAAATTTAGAGTTGGAGGCTGAGTTTAATGGAATATTATGCGATCGGAAGCCATCACAATAGAAATTCTACATCAAAAGAAAAAAATACAAAAATCGATGCTGAAAGCCTAAAAATTAAATCCAATAAAAAAGAGCAACAAGAAATCCTATCTGCGGACTTGATGCCAGTTTCGGAAATATCTACCAAACAAGTGGCTAGTACTAATGAATTAGTGACATCCACTTCTAGTACTCAAAAAGTTCCAACTACCAAACAATCTGTTGAAGAAGACATTGAAAGTAAGGACAGAACACAAAAACAAGTTGTTACCCCCAACTAGAGATGGCGGGATCCCGAACCATGGCGGTTTTTTGTTGCAAAAAATAAAGGAAATTCAAAATTTTCAAAGCAAAAATACCATTCAACTCAGCTCAACGAGACAAGTGAAATGAATTATATGTAAGCTTAGCTCGTACGGCATTGGATGTGGAGCTGAGTCGAATGACGTGACTTGCTTGTTAAATTTCGAGTTTCCGCTAATTTTTGCCAAAAAATCGCCGTGCATGGGAAGCACGGTACAGACGCTAATTTTTAATTTCAACTCGGAGTAGGTAGAAATTGGCAAGACCTTTTTTCCAAATGCGTAGAAGTTTGAATAGAAACTTTATTCAGCGACGTTTCGACGCTTAACGTCTTTATTAAGCTCAAACTTGGGTAATTAAACCAGAGGTTAACGGTGACGCGTGTCACCTGGCACATGTGTCCAGGTGTGACGTGCAGGCACATGTCCCACACTGGCGAGTGTCACACTGCAGGCACATGTGCCCGGGACGTGCCGGACACAGTCACATGTCTGATAGTCTAAACGGCAGAAGGTTATTTCAGTAAGCTTTTGCTCTTTGATAAGTTCGACAGCAAAGCCAGGCACATTAAAATTTTGATTTATTTTTGAATAAAAATTTCAATGTGTCTGGCTTTGCTGTCAAACTTATAAAAGAGCAAAAATTTATTGAAATAACCTTCTGCCGTTTAGACTACAGGACATGTGACGTCTGTTCGGCATATCACATATTCGAAATGTGTGACATGCCGGCACACGTCACCATTAACCTCTGAATTAAATCAACTTCTACCTATTCCGAATTGAACATCCAACCAAAAAAGACTCGAACGCCCATCAAGAATTTTCAATTTTGACAGAAAAGTACCCTCTATATAAAGAAGTAACCCTCTAACTAGGGGGAGGTGTCACAAAGTCTTTTATAAAAATTTCTCATAGTGACTGATTTGTCCCCTTTTAGTGGGTCTCTCGTTGGGTGCTCCTCTAGAATGCACTGATTTACTACCATATTGCTCTCGATTAGTTGGATTTTGTCAAATGGACAAATTTCATCTTCACATCACTGCCACAAATGACACAGAAAAGTATGCTTATATATTTTTTTAGCTACAGGGTATCTAAAAAAAGGCCAATTTTGCGATTTTTTCAAAAAATTTAAGCTTTTTAATTTCCATCAAAATAAGCCTATAGGGGTTTTTCTATGCAAGAAATCGATTGCGCGCATTTCATGATCTTGAAAATGCTTCCCTGATCCTGATTCAGGGATAAATTGTGTGTATTGAATAGAAAATAGGCTAATACAGGGTCATGGAATCGTTTTCAATGAACAGAAATATGCGCAATGGATTCCTCTCATAGAAATCCCTTCCCCAAATAGGAGGGGGTTATTTTGGTGAAAATTAAACAACTTGAAGAAATTGCCATTTTTAAGACACCTGTATATTCTTAAAATTTAAAATCTATTTTAGCATGGCAAAACTTGACGAATTTTTCAGAAAATTGCATAGTAGTCGAGAATCGGAAGAAATTCCAAAAACTGAACATATATCGGCTAAAAATTGTGCAAGTCAAGGTATTTTACTGCCTAATAATTTGCATTTAAAAAAAAGAATATCGTAAAACTTCTAATAGAACGCCATGGGGCTCTATTAGAAAGTGTTAATGATTGCTCTTTTAAAAATCGAGTTTAAATCGGATTTCTTCGAGCGACCACTTTTTGGATAGCTACTGTA
>JAQGBS010003219.1:0-11847 GCA_034698545.1 Acrobeloides obliquus
TCGTCTTTCAAACATTCGTTTCAATACTAAACCCTTGAGACAAAAGAAATCGATAAAAGAAATCAAAGGACATCAGTGGGAAGACTCAGACTCAGTAGCATAATGGTAGTGCACTTGACGGTAGCCAGGAGCCTGATCCGGGTTCAAGTCCCGGACGGGTCCGAAAACTTTTGCCCAATTTCAAATTCCCACAAAAGAAATCTCTGATCAAGCTATGAAGAAATTTCGAATGAAAAAAATTCTTTAAGAAATAACAAAAAGTTCCAAAAAACAAAAAGAAATCTTTATTTTCCCGCATTCGAGGCTAACGTAACATCTATGCCCATAAGGAAACAGGCTATTGTGCTCTGAGCCATTCTTCTTTGTAGAATTGCCCTGCCAAAAGCCGATAAGTAAGACTCGTTTGCATGTTGTTGCATGTCCATTAGGTAAACGGTGATGAACATTGAAATCTGAAGAAAAAAAATTAAAATATTGATTCTAGAAACCCCTGATTCAGGGAAAAGAGTTTGTGTATTGAAGCGAAAACAAACCAAAATTCGGATGTTTGCCGGAAAACCAGCTGTCTAGGGGTTTTTTAAATCAATTGCGCTCATTGCCGAAAAAATGATAGAATTTTTTATTTTCGCTTCAATATAAAACACTCATTTCCCTGAATCAAGAAAGCGTTTTTAAGGTTTGAGAATGCGCACAATCGATTCCTCGCATTAACCCTAATAGGGTTAATTTTATGCGCTTCCCTGATTCAGGGAAATAAGTGTTTTGTATTGAAGCGAAAATAAACAATATTCTTGAAAAAAGTTTTGGTCAAAAAAACATGAAAAATCGCTTTTTTTATACATCTTATATTTCAAAAGTCAAGCCCACATGGTGCAGTGATTATACGACACGTGTCCGATCTGGCAAGTTAAGCAACGTTGAGAACCATCGCAGTGTTCAACCACACACACTCTGGACAAATTTCTGAAACTTCTTACCGGCGTTTTCTCCAACAAATTATTTTGCAACTCTGGTGGAATAAACTGTTTAGCATCATCAAATTCGGGGGTGCACATTTCCGTCTCGATGTCATACAAACCAGGCTGCATGACATCGCATTTGCACGACTCTTCCAAATTTTCATCCGCGGACGTCTTTCGTGCACCTGTTGCAACCACTTTTGCATTTTGACTCTTCATTTGTTTACAAAAATCACAGAAGACACTAGAATTCAAAAGGTCTTTCGTTTGAATATACAGTCTGCGTCATTCATACTCTCAACTTTTGATCATATCTCGGAAGAGTAAAAAGATTTTTCGATGGGATGTTTTTTAGATGATAGCTAATGGAAAACTGAACAAATCCTGTAAAAAATTTTGAAATTCGCATATTTTAAAATTTTTATTTTTCACTTGAAATTTTTCAAGTTTTCAAAGTCGATTTTCTACACCTTAACAAAATGCTAGAAATTTAATTTTTTTATGAAAATATAGAGTTTTAGTCCCTCTAACAAATGCAAAAAACCGTATATAAAAATTATTTAACAGTGCCGAGATATTTGACTTTGAAGCATTTAAACAAAGAATAAAAGCCTAGATTAACTTGTGGTGATGGTGTAGTGGTTAGCGCGTTCGGCTAGTAGCCATAAGGTCGAGGGTTTGATTCCCGGGTGCATTATTTTGTTTTTGCTTCATTTTTTGACTATCAACTTCAAAGTTAAATATCTCTAATAACGCATCCGGGAATCAAACCCTCGACCTTATGGTTGCTAGCTGAACGCGCTAACCACTACACCATCACCACGAGTTAATCTAGGCTTTTTGTTTTTGCCTCATTTTTTGACTATCAGCTTCAAAGTCAAATATCTTGCCATTGTTAAATAATTTTTATATACGGTTTTTTGCATGTGTTAGAGGGACTAAAGCTCTGTATTTTTATACAACAATTAAATTTCTAACATTTGGTTAAGGTAGAGAAAATCGACTTTGAAAACTTCAAAACTTCAAAGTGAAAAATAAAAATGTTAAAATATGCGAATTTCAAAACTTTTTTACAGGATTTGTTCAGCTTTCCATCAGCTATCACCTAAAAAAATCCCATTGAAAAATCTTTTTATTCGTCCGAAATATGATCAAAAGTCTGGAGTATGAATGTACGTGAGACGCACTGCACACAACTTTCAAAAATATACCATGTTCCTTCAGTTTTAGCACATGGACAACTGTTCACTTTTTCATCGATTTTCTTCGTGCAAGGCAATGTGGGGTTGTTGGGGTCGGGGGTGCCGCCGATTCGCATTTCAACTTCAGCTAATAGGTTTCTTACTGGCTTGAGGATTTCGACGCCTTCTGCTTTGATTTTTACACATCCGGGGATGACGGGATTTTTAGGGATGAGTTGGATTTTGTCGGGGTTGAAGCGAATGAGAGGACGATATTTGTTGAGCTCAATGCCACGGCGGGAGAGATAGACTGTAAAAAATAAATATATAGCGTTTTTCTAGCTTTACGAAAAATTTCGACTACTTCGCGAAGTGGGTAAGGAAGCCGCCCGTTCGATCTGGCAAGTTAAGCAACGTTCGGCCCACAGGTTCGATCCTACTAGGGCGAAAATTTCGATATACAAAAAAACTTTTCTTACAAAGAATGAAGCAAAAATTTTTGCTCTAAGAAAAGTTTTTTGTAAATCAAAATTTTACCCTAGTGGAATCGAACCTTGTTGCTGCTCAACGTTGCTTAACTTGCCAGATCTGACGAGCGGCTTCTTGTTTTTCACAAAATTTTTGAAAATTTTTTCAAAAATCATATGGCCTCCATTATGGTTTTTCACGTTGAAAATTGAAAAATTCATAAAAAATTGGAAAATTTCTCAAAAATCGAAAAATTCGTCAAAAATTGAAAAATTCGTCAAGACTATCTAACTTTAAAAAAATCGCATCGAAAAATCTTTTCTGGTAGCCAAAAAATCGAAAAAAGTCTAATGTAAAGAACCCCGTGGATCACCCTGTATAGACTAATTTTTTCACTTACTTGGACTGCAAGCTCCGGAAACCTTGATATTCACTTCCGCTTTATCTTCACCATTAGCTAAGAATACAACAAACAAGCCCAAAAAACAGAATACTCTCTTACAAAATACAGAAAACATTGAATCGATAAGAATAATATTGTCACTTTTCGGATCCGACAATCGATTAGTCGTCACAGGCGGCGATCGTCGGATGCCCGATTATGTATGATAAGAGAGTTTTATGGATAAGTTCCCGAAAAGATGATTTGGAGAATTGCGGTCTGGATGAAAAGAGAAGCAAGTGAAATTCACTCGCGAGACCAAAGAGAAGATCAGACGAAATTCGTGTTACTGGTTTCATCAGGTTTGGATATTTTTTTATAGATGGATGAAAAACACGTCAGTAAAAGTGTCCGAAAGAAAAAGTTGGTCAAAGTGTGAAGAAGAAGGGTTTTAGGAAAATGTCGGTGCATATTTCGGTTCTTATAACCCATTGAATGTGGTTTAAAATCGAAAAACTTTATTTCTCAAAATTTTCTCAAAAATAACCCCACAAGGGGGTAATTTTATGCAGGGAATCGATTGCACGCATTCCGAACCCTGAAAATGCTTCCCTGACCCTGATTCAGGAAAAAATTGTGTTTTTGAAACGAAAATTGTCGTTTTTCGCATTTTTAAAAACCCAAATCTTTTCTTTGTATCAGGGTCAGGAAAGCATTTGCAGGATTCGGGATCGATTCCTCGCTTAAAATTTTTAACGAATTTTCAATTTTTATGAGTTTTTCAACTTTTGAGAAATTTTTCAATTCCTGACGAATTTTCAATTTTTGTCGTATTTTTCAATTTTTGAGGAATTTTTATCGCAATTGATTCCCCGAATAAAATTACCCCCTATGGAATCATTTTTGAGAAATAAAATTTTTCGATTTTAGACCACGTTCAATCAGGAGTATAAGAGCCGACAGTAGCTCCAAAATGTCAAAATTTGCATACCAGATTTTAACGATCATCCCATATATCCGTTCAATAAAAAGAAATTTAAGGTGTAAAATACCTGGTCGACTCTAGTCGAAAATGGCATTGTGTTACTATAGTTCATGCGATAATCTGGAGCATGCCCTTGGATTTTCACCTCACTACCCGGCCAGAAAAACACAGCTGATTTTCGGTCGTTTTTTTTAACTGTGTTCCAAATCTGTAAAAAATGTGAAAATTTTCATTTTACATAAAAGAAAAACTCTCCAACATGGCAAAATTCAAAAATAGGGGAGCGCATGGCCAAATGGATAGGACACTGGCCATTCATTTTGTAGGCGCGGGTTCGATCACCAAGGGTGTTTCAAACAAAAGTGGATTTTTGTGATTTTTGTACATAATTCTGGGCTTAAACTTTTTTTCAAAATGACTTCTATAGGGGTATTTTCATACAAAGAAATTGATTGCATGCGTTCCCAAAGCATGAAAACGCTTTTCCTTGGCCCTGGTTCAGGGAATGGAATTAGTGAATTGACGCGAAAATCGGAAAAATTTCTAAAGCATCCATTTGGTGTAATTTTATGCAGGAAATCGATTGCGCATGAAAAAATTATCTTGACCCTGATTTCGGGAATGGGGTTGGTGTACGGGTGAAAAAAGAAAAAAATTTCAATTTTCGCGTCAATACACAACTTCATTTCCTGAATCAAGGTTAAGATAAATTTTTCATTCTTAGAAAATGTGCGCAATCGATTCGTTGAATAAAATTATCCCAGAGAGATGCTTTAGAAATTTTTTGATTTTCACGTCAATACACCGAATCCATTCCCTGAACCAGAGTCAAGGACGCGTTTTCATGCGACAGGAATGCGCACAATCGATTCCCCGCATAAAACTTCCTTATATGGGTCATTTTTTACAAAAGTTGTTAAAAAATTTATGTTAAATTATAAGCAAAATTAAAAATCCTATTTTTATTGTGAACTTGGCTCAGTGGTAGTGTTTCAAGATTTGAGTATAAGGGTCTCGGGTTCGAATCCCAACTAAGTCGGTTTGATTTTGCCTAATTTTTAGTAAAAATTTTTTCACAAAAATACGTAATTTTTTATTCATTTTGTAAATAAAAACCCTCACGCGCCCTTGCTAAGGGTTTTTTGGGACCGAAAATTTTTTGTGAAATTGTTTTACTAAATATGAGGCAAAATCAAATCGACTCAGGTGGGATTCGAACCCGAGACCCTTAGACTCAAATCTTGGAACACTACCGCTGAGCGAAGTTTACTATAAAAATCGGATTTTAATTTTGCTTATAATTTAACATGAATTTTTTTCTTTTTATAAACAACAACTTTTTTCTTCGCTTTTTCGAACCTCGCCATGCTACGGTTGAAGAAAATTTTTTTCTTACCGGTTCACCATAGTACCATGCTGGGTTTTTTGATGCTTTTGAAAAATATTTCTGAATTTTTTTTTACAAATTTTTAATGGCTTTTTAATCATTTTACCTCTTCTATTTGAAAATCTACAAAACCATTGTCAATAATCCCGTGACTTTCGGGGTATAGCCCAGTGACTATGCTATAATGGTTGGGGAACGTTTTTGACGGATATGAAGGGAGCATAAATTCGGCTCGGCTGCCGCAACTCATAATTCGTCGTATGGCTGGGGTTTTTTCTTTTCTTTCTAGATAATCTGCATGAAGTCCATCCATGCTGATGACAAGTAGTGGTGGCACATCGAATCTAAATTGTAGGGCTATTTGAAAAAATTTTTGCTTCAATACACCCATTCCTTCTCTGAATCAGGGTCAGGAAAGCATTCTCACGCTTCGGGAATGCGCGCAATTGATTCCCCGCCTAGAAAAACCCTGAAACAGCCGATTTTACGGCGAAAAATCGTATTTTCAATCATTTTCGCTTCAATACACAAACTCCTTCCCTAAACCAGGGTCAAGGAAGAATTTTCAGGCTTCGGGAATGTGCGCAATCGATTCACCGCCTAGAAAAATCCTGAAACAGCCGGTTTTACGACGAAAAATCTTATTTTCGACCATTTTCGCTTCAATACACCCACCACCTTCCCTAAATCAGGGAAAATTTGTAGGCTTCGAGAATGCGCACAATCGATTCCACGCCTAGAAAACCCCCTAAACAGCCTGTTTTCTGTCAAAAATTCGAAATTTAGTCCATTTTCGCTTCAACACACACACCACCTTCCCTGAACCAGGGTCAAGGAAACATTTTCAGGCTTCGGGAATGTGCGCAATCGATTCCTCGCCTAGAAAAACCTGAAACAGCCGGTTTTAGGACTAAAAATCGTATTGTTGATCATTTTCGCTTCAATACACCCACCACTTTCCCTGAATGAGGGAAGCACGAAAACCTGCCGGTTTTCTTGTCAAAAATTCGAAATTTAGTTCATTTTCGCTTCAATACATCACCACTCTTGCTTGAATCAGTAACAGCATTTTCAGATAAGCATTTTCACGGCTCAGAACTTACTCTGCCATACAAGCTCTTTCACATTTGTTTCGCCAACTTGTGTCACTATTGAGAAAATTCGCATCTTCAACATGATCTTTTTGTCGAACACTCAAGACAACTAGAAAAATTAGAGCTATTGTTGAAATAACCAAGAGCACGGTAATGATTAAAAGCAATGCAAGTTTCGTATGCACAACCCACTTTTTATATCTCTAAAATTCAAAATCACGATTGGTGTGTGCAAAAATTTCTATTACATGTAAAAAACTACTAGTACTTTCATGTCTACGGTGATTGGCTATTCCATTTGGAGCATGATTATTAGGTAAAGGGAGAACTTTATCCATGAGAACTTTTTTCTAAAACAATGTATATAACTACCGATAGAAGAAGAAAAATTGGTCAAATATGTCAAAAAAGGTAGAAAATGCGAAAAGAATGAATAAAAAATTTCCTTTCTGGCAAATTAGGCAAATTGAAGGAAACAAGTTCGACCTATTGATTCTTAAAGTTACAAAAAGTGACGATTTTTGGTGAAAAAATAGCAGATTTTGAACATTTTTGTTGAAAAATTGGCAAAATTTGAAATTGAAAAATTCCTTAAAAATCGAAAAATTCGAAAAAAATTGAAAAATTCGTTAATTTAAAAAGTACGAAAAAATTTGAAAAATTCCTCAAAAATTAAAGAATTCAAAATTTGAAAAATACGATAAAAATTGAAAAATTCGTTAAAAATTGAAAAATTCGACAAAAATTGAAAAATTGGAACTAGTGTAGATCAGCGACCCCATTGAACGTGAATTTTTTTGAAAAAATTTTTTTTCCGATTTTCTTGTAAAAACCAACTTTTTAGACTAATTTCTAGGCGAAAAATCGATTGCGCGCATTTTCGAAGCATGAAAGATTAAGTTTGACCCTGAAAATCAGAGTAGAACTGCGTTTCGACGTTCTATCCTTTTGAGTTTTTAACCCTGTTCAATGGGGTCGCTGACCCACAGTGTTACGCCCCCATCGGTTTAGAAAAATTTTCGCGTTCTACCCTGATTGTCAGGGTCAAACTTAATTTTTCCCGCTTCGAAAATGCGCGCAACTGATTTTTCGCATAGTTACCCTAAAAAGTCGGTTTTTACAAGAAAATGGAAAAAAAAATTTCGTCGAAACGCAGTTCTACCCTGATTTTCAGTGTCAAACTTAATTTTTGATGCTTCGAAAATGCGCGCAACTGATTTTTCGCATAGAAGTTACCCTAAAAAGTCGGTTTTTACAAGAAAATCGGAAAAAAATTTTTTCGAAAAAAATTCACGTTCAATGGGGTCGCTGATCTAAACTAGATCCGAAAAATTTCCCAAAATTTCTCAAAAATCAAAGAATTCAAAATTTGAAAAATAAGACAAACGTTGAAAAATTCGTTAAAAATTAAAAAATTCAAAATTTGAAAATACGACAAAAATTAAAAAATTCGTTAAAAATTGAAAAATTTCCCAAAAATCAAAGAATTCAAATTTGAAAAATACGACAAAAATTGAAAAATTTCTCAAAAATTAAAAATTTGAAAAATATGACAAAAATTGAAAAATTCGTTAAAAATTGCAAAATTTTCAATTTTTAACGAATTTTTCAATTTTTGACAAATTTTTCAAATTTCAAAATAAAATGTGATCATTGAATGAGTGGAGAATAAAATGTGATCTCTAATATACTTGCTTCCCGGAACGATCCGACTCGGACCAAATGTCATCTAATAAGCTCATATTAGATGTCAATTGATGAGGAAACTCCCAACAATTTTATGAATTTTATATGGGCGAAAGTAATAACTGTTTTTTATACATAAAATTGATGCAGTGAACATGTTCTATATTTAAATGGCATATGATTTTTGAGATTTTTTTAGAATTTCAAAAGTTGGTCATCACATAAAATTTTATCATGTGAAATTGACAAATTGGAATTTAACAATAAAGTCTGTTTCGCAAAAAGTACAGGAAGCATAGCCTAGTGGATAGTATCACAGATTTTAAGTTTGAAGACCCGGCTTCAATTCCGCGCTAAGCCAAATCTTTTTGCATCATCCAAAATTGATGAAAATTTTTGCCTAGGGGTAATTTTATGCGAAAAACACGTAGGTAATAATATTTTTTATAAAAAACTAGAACAATCAATTTTTGAAAAAATATAATCTCATAACTTTTTGAACACTCCTTAAAAAAATTTATGTTAAATTATAAACAAAACTAAAAATACGATTTTTTATCGTGAACTTGGCTCAGTGGTAGTGCTCCAAAATTCGAATTTAAAGGTCTTGGGTTCAAATCTCCCTTGAGTCGATTTGATTTTGCCTGTGAAAAAAGCTGATATACTCCATGTTTAGGCAACTTAAAAAAATTTTCCACTTTTTTCGCAGGCAAAATCAAATTGACTCGCTTGAGATTCAAACCCAAGACACTTAGACTTGAATTTTAGAGCACTACCACTGAACCAAATTCGCGATAAAAATCGTGATTTTTTATTTTGCTTATAATTTAACAGGAATGTTTTAACAACTTTTTAAGAAAAATTTCTGTTGAATGTTGCTCAGAATAGCTTAAAATAATAGAATATACCGGAAAGTTGAAGGAGTATTTCCCGTGTTAATATTAAATCAATTAAAAATCAATCAACAAAAATTGTCCAAATAATCCATTTTGACACTTAAGATAATAATATAAGTCATAAAAAGAAAAAATCAAAACAAGTTTCAAAATGATGTCCTGCGCTATTTCACCTGCCCTCTACTTTTTCCTTCATCTCATCAGAATTTTGTCGAAAAAGTGATAACAGCGGCCAGGTTCTAGGCGTAGATTTTACACATGATAAGTAGCCGCCGAAAGTCAACTTAACAACGATATGTCATGTTTGAATGGATTATAGAACAAAAAAGACTCGAATGTTGTTCTTCGGCTGATCTATAGAGTATTAGGAAATTTTAACCTGTTGGAATCTGATTAAAGAAATAGAAATTTTCTAACACAGAAAATCCTAAAACATTCAACACGTTATGTATGTCTATGTGTGCTATCTCCGTCACGTTAAGCCCAATTCCGTTATGGCCTATACCAATCGATGGAGCTCGGTGAGAGAAGAAAAATGACACCTAGAACATGGGGGTACCTTTCAAGAATAATTTTTTAGCCTCCATATCATGTTTAACAGAAGGTTTATCATTGCACTTTAATGTTGACAAATAATGTGTCGTTATGGCCGAGTGGCGAAAACGCTCGGCTCTTAAAATGTTCATCCGGTTCGATTCCCATATGCACTCAAAACTTTTTGCCCCGAGCAATGAGGGAGGAAGATGCAGTGACGTAACTAAGAAGGCAGGGAGGAGGGCCCATCTCAAATTTTTTAGTATAGTCAAAATTTTTTTTGACTACCACGGAACTTTTTATTGAATCAGGCAACGTGTACATTGAAACAAAAAGAAACGTGTATCCTTATATAGCTTTTTGATGCATCCCTGCGTGGCCGTATGGCGGGAAAACCAGGATTATTACTAACTAGTACTAACTAATCCTGATTTTGTCGAATTGTCACATTTGGTCTATCGACTCCAATTATTCGGTACAGTCCAATCCATAGTTTTCTTAGTTTATGAGCTTCTTTTTTCTTGAGTTGATCTTTATATCTCAAGACAAAATATTGAAATCTGTATCTTGTCGTCTTGGTTGGCTGTTGTAATACCGCTTTTTGTCTTTCTTGGGAAATCTTGATCATTTCACTAGTCTTTGGTGTGTTTCCAACAGTTTTGTGGCCAATAGATGTTTGAAATTTGTGATACAGTCGACTCTCGCTTTAAGCCCTCTCCCGCCAATTCGCTTTAAGCTTTCTCCCTTGAGGGAGCTTAAAGCGAGAGTCGACGTATCTGTCGAAAGTACTCCCGTTCATATTTCCAAGGCTAAATCTAATGGTAAGACCGCTTCCCATCCATGCACGATGAAGAATATTGTCATCTTCAGCAGTTGCGTACGATCTTAGCATCTTTAAGACGAATAAGTTTGCTTTTTCTACTTGACCATTGGATTGTGGGTCAGCTTCGAATTGTGCTTGAAAAATCTCAAACATCACGTATTCTTCGGACGTGTCGATCATGGCACGCTTGCTTACATGATTAATTTGAAGGAAGGCGACTACTTGGTTCACATCTACGAGCATTCCGTGAAGAAAAGAGACGTGGCCAAGAAATATATTCTCAAATACATACAGGTTTATTGCTTTTTGTAGAAGTTTTCTATACTTTGTTTTTTTAGAAAATTTTTACCGTCTCAATGCTAGTAGAACGTGCTGTGACCGACAAGGCTAAGAGCGTGGTAAGTCGTGCTCAAGAAGCGTCGAAGATGCAGTCTCTATCTGTGATGATGGCCTCGGATAGGAAGCAAGCACGAATGTTTGCAGGAACAAGCACGAATGTTCGTTGTTTTTTGTAGGAATTTTCTGTACTTTGTTTTTTTAGGAAATTTATACCGTCTCAATGCTAGTAGAACGTGCTGTGACCGATGAGGCTAAGAGCGTGATAAGTCGTGCCTAAGAAGCAAAGCGTCAAAGATGCAACCTCCATTTGTGATGATGGCATTGGATAGGAAACAAGCACAAATGTTTACAGGAACAAGCACAAATGTTCGTGTTTTTTGTAGGAGTTTTCTGTACTTTGTTTTTTTAGGAAATTTGTACCGTCTCAATGCTAGTAGAACGTGCTGTGACCGACAGGCTAAGGGCGTGGTAAGTCGTGCTCAAGAAGCGTCGAAGATACAGTCTCTATCTGTGATGATGGCCTTGGAATACTCCGCATTGTGGAGCAGAAATAGGCAAGAATGTTGAATGACTTGCAGTCTGCGCAAAACGTCATGACTGAGCCTGGTAGCGCCAACAATCGAGTGCACATCAACCCCCGACATCAATCGGCCGCCATCAGGAACGAACATCCGGACAAGCAATTGAAGCCTATTAGAAATCCGAAGGAGTGACTGTTGAACTGCTCATTTTTTGTAATAATAAAAAGAAATTTTAATAATAAAATGTATTTTTTGCTTCATCTATATATGAATAAATTTTTTCTTGTTCTCCAATTTTTTTAATGGTTTGATTATTCTAATATTTGTCATCATGATTCAAAAATTTTCAGCCCTAGAAGGTGCTTAGAGCATGGAAAATGTACCATTTTATTTACCAAAAATATTCATTTTTATATTCATAACAATTTTTTATCCTAAAAGTTCAAAGAATGTTATATACTTCATAAAAAAATTACGTTCAATTGTTCCAGCTTTCTTATCGGCACTTGACATCAGGGTCTGGCCATTGACAATTGGCGAACTTGGAACTTGTTTAATGGTTTCACTCTTTACAACTTATAAAAACCCTGTC
>JAQGBS010003220.1:0-11846 GCA_034698545.1 Acrobeloides obliquus
CCCCCCTCCCCCCAGCATGATTACGTAATATCTGGATGACCCCTTTTTGGTTGTAAATTTTTAACCAAATTCTAATAAAAAATAACTTTTTTGAGCAAAAATTGAATCAAATTGCCATTTTTTGACGATTTTTGGTGAAAAAATATTATTTTTATTGAAATTTTTGAATTTTCTTAGTTTTTGTAAAAAATTGAATTTTTGGACATTCAATTCTCTTACGTCTATATTAGTATAAAAATTTTAGGCTAACCCCAAATCTCGCCAATTACGACCCCGTTTTAAACGAATATTTCTTTGATAGACATCCCGGTGTTTTTGCTCAAATTTTAAATTATTATCGTACTGGAAAGTTACATTACCCTTTGGATGTATGTGGTCCTTTATTTGAAGAAGAATTGAAGGTAAATTTGAAAAATGAAAAAATTTTTTTGAAAATTTGAAGTAAAAAAGTCACAAATATGAGTCGAGAATCAAAAAAAGTTACTTGAATTGATTATGCGGAAATGATGTGGAAGTGACATCATAATAGTATTTCAGAAAATTTAAATTTTTTGTCGAGAAAAATTTAGAAGTGGTTAAAAATAGGCGAGTATAAAAATTTGAAGATATAATTTTTAGTACTGGGGTATAGACGCGAATGAAGTCGAGCCCTGTTGTTGGATGACTTATACCCAACATAGGGATACCCAAGAAGTTTTACAGACCCTAGACAAACTAGATGTTGATGAAGAATTTTTGAATAATCAAGTAATTTAAAAAAATTTTTAATTTCGAGAAAAATATAAATTTAGTAATTTAGGAAGAGTTGTATAAAAGATTTGGATGGGAGGATGACTATCATAACCAAAGTTTAAGTTGGTGGCAAAAGTTGAAGCCGAAAGTTTGGAGGTTGTTTGATGAACCTAGCTCATCTCAAGCTGCCAAAGTAAGGAAATAAAATCAGTTTTTGGAGGCAGAGTAAAAAAGTTGGTCAAGTGGATATGGCTTAGCTCACTTTTTTGCTAAAATTGAAGGAAATTCTAAATTTTAAAAATCGCCATGATGCCATGATATAAAAGTTGAACTTTAGATTGTTGCCGTCATATCAGTATTTTTTCTTATTGCTGCTATTCTAGTTTTTTGCCTTAAAACTCATCCTGGACTAAGAGTTGATGAAATCGGTGCTGACAATGTTACTGTCATTGCTGAAAGTCTTGAAAATTGTTCATGCACTATCATGCCCCTTCCAACATCCAAGCCATCAGTAATAGCGTCCAGAAATAATACCTCAAAATTGAACTCGAATTCGCCCACTAGTACACCGCATCATATAAGGCAGAGAAAACCGGAACACATAAGGAATAAAAGATATGCTAAAGATACGCCTTCTTTTAAATATCAAGTTCTTGGTATAGATAAGCAGAATTCCAAGCCACATCCATATTTTATGGTAAGTATAAAAAGTAGTACAATAAAAACAAGTTGGGGAGGGGGCACCAAGGTGAAAACCTCATTTTTTTAAAGGGGGTAACAATCGGAGCTCGTTCTTCGAAAAAAATTTTTTTGAAAATTTTTGTAAAAAATATATTCCTAGGGGTAATTTTATGCGAGAAATCAATTCCGCGCATTCCCGAAGCATGAAAACGCTTCCTTGACCCTGATTCAGGGAATAGGGTGGGTGTATTGAAGTGAAAATTAAATATTTTCGGATTTTTATGAGAAAACCGTCGATTCTTAGGGTTTTCTAGGCGGGAAATCCACTCCCGAACCGTGAAAGCGTTAAAGGAAACATTTACAGTCCCTGAAATATGGTCAAGGAAGCGCTTTCACGGTTCGGGAGTGCGCGCAATGGATTTCCCGCATAGAATTACCCCTAAAATTCAGGTTTTCGTTTCAATGCAAAGACCATTTCGCATTTCGGCAATGTGATCAATCGATTCCTCGCATAGAAAAACTCCCGGAGGAGTTTTTTTTCGATACGATCGAATTTGCAAAAGCCAGTTATTTTCCGAACGACCCAATATATATTTTTAATTAATTTTTTAGTACGTTGAAACAGTATGTAATATATGGTTTACTGTGGAAATTTTGATAAGGTATGAAAATTACCTATTTTGGGAAAGCTCTAAAAAATTTTAGGTTTCTAACGTGTCCTTCAAAAATAAAATTCTTCAAAGCGCCTGTAAATATAATTGATATAGTGGCCACACTGACTTTTTATATCGATCTCTTCTTAACTGTGTCTTTTGGTGCTACTGCCGATTTGGAGTTTTTCTCAATTATTAGGATAATGAGGCTGTTTAAATTGACTCAACATTCACAGGGGTTGAAGATTTTGATGCATACTTTTAGGTATTACTTTCCTACTTTCCCTTCTCATTGTTTATTACCTATTACCCCTTACCAAAACATAAATGCCTTTATTGGTAGGCATTGGTTATACCCTCCCCCCATAGGTGTTCACGCATCCAGGGTAAGGTGGTCGATTTACGAGGTTGTTTCTGCAAAAATGACTTTCAGGCCTCAAATACGAAGTTAGTTATAGGAGAATGGTTATAATTATATTTAAAAATTAAAGGAAATTTAATAACTTCGTAATTTTTGCTGAATAACTTCGTTAATTTTGCGAAAATTTGTTAATTTTTTAACGAAATCAATGGAAATTAACTGGTTTTCGGGTCCCAAATACGAAGTTGGTGTGACCCGTTACGACGAAGTTAGAGAGGGGGACACCCTCCCATTGGGAAGACATGCCCCCCAAACCGAAAATTTCTTAAGAAAAATAGCATTTTTGACCAAAATTCGATAGAAAATTGAGGATATTACGTGGTTGCACACCCCCCCCCCCCACGATGAAATCCCAAAACTGCTACTCCCCTCCCTCCAACAAAAAATCCACTTTTAAAATTTTAGAGCCTCTGCCAAAGAACTGATGCTATTAGTCTTTTTCTTAGTCCTTGGAATTGTCGTTTTTGCATCTCTAGTTTACTATGCAGAAAGAATAGAAGTGAACCCCGATAATCAATTTCAAAGTATACCTCTTGGACTATGGTGGGCGGTTGTCACCATGACCACTGTAATTTTTACTTGCTAAGAAAATAGACTATAAAAATTACTTTTAGATAGGTTATGGCGACATGACGCCGCATACATATCTTGGGAGGATAATCGGCTCTATATGTGCTCTAGCGGGTGTTTTGACAATAGCCTTACCTGTACCTGTTATTGTTAGTAATTTTGCAATGTATTATTCACATACTCAAGCAAGATCGAAAATGCCAAAAAAGAGAAGAGGAGTTTTGAGTGTGGAGCAAGTGGTAAGCATCTAATATGAAAAAGGGTGAAATCCCTCGCGGGACTGACTCCCTGAGCCTAGACAAATAAGCTTGGTTTAAATGGAGGTCTAGGTATGGCTTCCTGTAGAGTTAGGTAGTCGAAGCTGAAACTGAAAAAAGTTGAAACCGATCGACCAAAAACTGAAACCGAAGGTGAAAAAAACGAAAAAAGTCGAAAAAAACTGAAAGAAAATCTTTATTCTCATTTGTATGAGAATTCGAAAAAAAAGACATTTTTGATTGAAAAAGTGTAATAAAAGAACACCTTGACCCCCTTCCCCTCCACTATATCGTTCATGTCCCGTCTTCTCAAGTTAAGGTTGAGGGTATTAAACACGTCCAATTCACAAAAAATACAATATTTTATATTTTTTATAGGTAAAACAACAACAAATTCTACCTCAACAAAGAAGGATATTATTGAGTGGAAAAAACTCATATGCTCATGAAACCACGACGCCATTATTAAATCACAATTCTTCCAATAGCCCCAGGATGGGAATGAGTGCTTCAAGAATGTGATCTCTCTAGTTATTTTTTATAGATCTGCTGTAGTCTAGTTGGTTTTTTGTCTAGTCGATTCATATCATTTTTTGCCATTATGTGTAAAGATTTTGAGACTTTATGATAAATATAATAAAAAAATTTGAATATATACTACAGGGTGCGGCAAAAGTTCCCGTGATTTTTTGAATTACTGCATATAGTATTTTGACCATAACTCGTTAACCTTACATCCAATTTCGATGATCTTGGTGTCTTTAGATAGCTTGAATTTACAGCTATCCAATGACACCAAGATCATCGGAATTGGGTGTAAGGTTAAAGAGTTATGGTCAAAATATTCTATGTAGTAATTCAACAAATCACGAGAATTTTTGCCGCACCCTGTAATAGAACTGCGTACATTTTTCTAACAAAAATTACATGAATTAAAAAAATCATTTTTCCACCAAGGAGGAAAAAGGACAGGCAAAGAACAAAATTTTAAATAATTTCAGCTCATCGAGCGCTTCAAAACAAGTACCATGGGATTTTGGGGAGTTGACTCATAGCCGATTGGCTAACGTGCTAAGCGTTCACACCTAGGGCGCGGGTTCGATCGGGATCGAACTCGCGCCCTTTGAGTTAAGACCGAGCATGTTAGCCAATCGGCCATGGTTCAAACCCCCAAAACCCATGATATGGTACTCGTTTTGAAGCGCTCGGCGAGCTGAGTTGTTTAGCGAATTTTTTAAAATTTTGACTCTTGCCTGCATCTTTCGGTATTAGAGATCGTTCAAGTTTAGGAAAGGTCAGTTATCATTGAAATAGACACATATATAAAATTTGCATTATTGAATTTCTGACATACGTATAAATTGTTTTATGATAAATGTCTGCCATATGAAATCACGAACAATAAAAATAAAAGATATTGACAATCAGCGTCCCGTTTCTTGCACACCTATTCTTATCCTTTGTTTTCCAATCCTGCTCTAAATTCCTGATCGAGCGGAGTTTTCGATTTCATTCACTTTCGTTTTCACTTCACTGAACAATCTTTAGTTTTTACCTTCTTAATGAACTATTTATTATTTATTCCACTGTTTTTTGTATACATGAATGACCTTTGCTACGCGTGTATGCGAACAGAAGGTGTGAATGAAGCAATAACAACAAGTCCAGCAGGTATAAATTCTGTTTCATGAGAGGAGTGTAAACAGTTGTCGATCAATAGTGCAGTAGCCAAAGAAGCCAACCGTCTGATCTGACAGGTTAAACAATGTTGGGTCCACAAGTTAGATCCCCACAGGATCGAAACTTTTAATTTTCAAAAAAATTTCTTTTATAAAGAATGAAACAAACATTTTAGCCACTACTTCAGCGACCATAACGACAACTACTTCATCTTGTAAGACATTGATTTTTAAATAAATTAATAGTTAGTGATTTCATTGTATTCTCCATATACTCGAGAATTTTGCTCGCTTTACACATTGAATCAAGGAAAATGGATTGAAGCGAAAATCAAGAAATCATAAAATTCCAAAAATGCTTCGTTTTAGAGGCTGATTTGGTGTAGCTGGGGTGGCCATGAAGAACATTATAGGCATTTTTGTGCTAAAATTAGAGGAAAATCGAAAATTTAAAAACGAGTCTTGGGGCATTTGTTGGCCTAAGATAAATTTTGATGAAGCAATGAAAAATATAGTTTTTTTTTGAAAATTTGATTAATCTTGGTCATTTTTTCGGCACTAGGCGTTTGGTTACGGTTACCGGTCTTTGGTTACCGACCATCGGTTACCGGACAACGGTTACCGGTCAACGGTTACCGGCTTCACAAAAGGGTTTTCATGAAAAGTGATGTTCTACAAAGTTGTTCTTGAGATCATGATAAACAACTTTGGTTAAAAATTAAATTTTTTGATGCAGGTAATGTTGCCTAATTGGTGATTTGGTAACCGTTGACCGATAACCGTTGTTCGGTAACCGTGATCGGTAACCGTCGCGGTAACCAAACGCCTGGTGCCATTTTTCTACCGAATACTATGAGATAGACAAGCAGACAAAATGGCCAAGACAGTCATGACAAACAGAGAAATTACAGGGTGCCCCAAAAAGCATTTTGGATTTTTGTGAGATTTTTTCAAAATTTTTCAAGTATATTAATTTTCAACAAGCTACCCCTATTGGGGTAATTCTATGCGAGAAATCGATTGCGCGCATTGCTAGATCTTGAAAACAGACAATACAAAGCGAAAATAGACAATACAAACGGATCCTGTATTGTCTATTTTCGCTTTAATACACACATCTCTTCCCTTAATCAGGATCAGAGACGCGTTTTCAAGACCAATCAATGCTAGCAATCGATTTCTCGCATAGAAAAACCTCCCATAGGGTTATTTTTGGCGAAAATTAAAAAACTTGAAATTTTTTGAAAAAATCGTGCAAAAACTCCAAAATTGCCCTTTTTTGGATCACCTTGTAGTTTTCTTCTTTCCTTATATTTTTTTAAGCTTGTGGAGGCACGAATGCTCAATGTCAAGCCCATTGTCAAACTATATGCCGAGATGGAGCTTGTGATACGACAAATGGATGCGAATGTACTACTTGTCCAGCACGTAAGTTATTACAGAGTGACGCAAAAAAGAGATTTTTGCGCATATTTTTCAAAAATTTCCAAGTCTTTTAATTTTACTAAAATAACCTTATAGGGGGTTTTCTATGCCAAGAATCTTGCGCGCATTGACGAACCTTGAAAATTAATCTCTCCCCTCGTTCAGGAAAGAGGAATATGTTTTGAAGCGAAAATAGGTTAAATTAGGGTAAGGGAAGCATTTTCAAGGTTGGGAAATGCTCGAAATCGATTCCTTGCATAAGAAAAATCCTATATGGTTATTTTGGTGAAAACCTAACAACTTGAAAATTTTTAAAAAATGCTCAAAAATCATAAGAATTTCATTTTTTCCTGTACTTGATTTTAAAAGTATATAAAAAATCTAGAATCAACTACTTGTCCGGATCAAGGAACTTGCAACAATTTCTGTACGGGAATAAATTGTAGAGGAGGTATTTGTACGTCTGCTAATCTTTGTAATTGCATCTTTTGTGTAATTCCAAGCAGTGGTTAAGATTGATAAAAAACATGAGTATTTTGTATGTTTTTACAGAGATAATATATTAATTAATAAATATATAATGATAAAGAATACAAGTTTTTTTACAACTTTAATTTTATGAAAATAAATTTTGACCTCCGGGGGTCAAACTTTCCCCATATCGGTCGAAAATGGAAAAAATTCCGCAAAGAAAAAATTTTTAAAACGACTTACACCAATCGAATCAGCTCGCTAAGACAACAAAAACATGGACTTTTTCAAATTTTTTGCACAAAAATTGGCTTTTTGCTCAAAAAATGAAAATTAAATATTTTTTAAACGTTAATAATTACAATAGTAAAGATATTTACATTGAAATTTGACGAATTTAATGCAAAAAAATCAAAAAAATTTGTGTACTACAACGAAAACAATAATACAAATTCAAATTTCGGAGCTGTACGGTCTGGGGGGGGGGGCGCACTTAACGTGACTCCAAAAGCCGAAGTAGAAAAACGTTAAAATTTTTATAGAAACACACCCCCTAGGGGTAAAAATTGACGCGGAACACTCTGGTGCTATTATTTTTACTCTAAAATCTTCGAAAACATATGAATTTTTGCATTTTTCTCAATAATAATCTTTATACAACTTGAGTTAATTTGTAAAGATTATTATGAAAAAAGTGCAAAAATTCATATGTTTTCGAATATTTTAGAGTAAAAATAATAGCACCAGCGTGTTCCGCGTCAATTTTTACCCCTAGAGGGTGAGTTTTTATAAAAATTTTAACGTTTTTCTACTTCGGCATTTGAAGTCACGTTAAGTGCGCCCCCCCCCAGGCTGTACAGCTCCCAAATTTCAAAAGCAATTATCTCGAAAACTACAACGATTCAGAGGTTGTCGTAAAAACGAAAAATGCTCCATTTTTCAAGATCTTTCCGAATAAATTATTTTTATATAAGTTTTTTTCGAGTGTTCTTTAACTTTTTTTAATCTTGACCTATGGTTAAGACATTAAAAAAATTTTTAAATACTATGAAGATAATTTGATTGGCATTATCTTTAAGTTTTAAAGAATTTTAAAAGGTTTTAATCGCAAGAAAAAAATTTAGTATAATTTTATTTTTAATTTTACTTAAGAAAGAAATATTAAAAATGGGATCCAATGATATTTCATCCGAACCCCATATTTTTCGAGTTATGACCTTTAATACTTGGTGCTCTGGTGACAAAGTCAAAAATGGTAGAGATAAAATTGCTAGGCATATTAACGCTGTAAATCCGGATGTTGTTGCCTTACAAGTAAGCCAATATAATTTTTTAAGCTAGGCAAAGATTTTAGGAAGTTTATAATTCTCAAACTGCAGATGATTTTGTTAAGAGGCTTGGAGAACCTTGGAAAGCTTTTTGTGGGTCCGGAAAATATTCGGATAATGTATTGTTGACAAGACATCAAGTATGTTCCGGGCCTTCGGCCGGCTCAAATTCACCCTAACTCGCTGTAGATTATCCCTGTTCGGAGCAGATCGATCCAGTTCTCTCTAGATCACAGCACATCAAAATGCTAAAAAGGTGCAGACAAGGGCCCAAATTAAACGAATTTGCCAATCGACTCAGCTCGCTGAGCGCAACTTCGGTTTCGGTTTAAACTTTTTTTCAGTTTTGGTTTCTACTTCCTAACTCTACAGGAAGTCATACCCAGACCGACCAATTGATCGATCGATCGATAGGACCTTTATATCAAAAATTTTAGTTTACAGACACCTTTGGAGAAACCACAATGCCTTTTCAATGGGATACAACTTCAGGAGTTAGAAACAGCTCTGTTGGAGCCACAATAAAACTCAACAACGGCCAAAAGATTGTTGTCTGGAATCTTCATACAGATTGGAGATCCTATGGCCCTTATGCAATGCGGGAACTTCTCAATTGTAACAAAGAGACTGTCTATGATTGTGAAGGTAATAGTTTCAAAAGAGCTCAATTAAACAAATTTATTTTAGCAAAAAATTCAGCACGTGTTAAAGAAATTCGTAATATGATTGAAAATGAATTCTTTCGTAAATCTGTGGATAAAAGTTCTCATATACCGGTGATCGTTTGTGGAGATTTCAACGCACCTTCTCATCTTGACTATATTGAATCGACAAAGTAGATTCATAAATTTAAAAGATCGACCAAAATTGGCAATTTTTATGGGATGGGAGGAGGCAAAAGTTATGACCATTAAAATTTGTTTATTACAACGAAAACCTGAACCTGGGCCATAAAGAAGAAAGAAATTTTCTTCGGGTCCGAAGAATCCCCGTAGAGGCTATGGAGATATCTAAACACCCCATGGTGGCCCCGTAGCTCTTATAAAGTCCCCGTAGGGCCTATGGAGCAAATACGGGATCCATACGGTTGATGGGAGCCCATATGATCGTTTAAGGCCATTTAATCCATAAACACCCTGTACGGACTTCTATAGACAATAAGGAACATGTATTTGCTCCGTAAACTCTACGGAACTTTATAAGAGCTACGGGGCAACCACGGGGTGTTTAGATATCTCCATAACCTCTATGGGGATTCGGGCCCGTACGGTTAAAGTCAGGAACGCAGTCACAATACCACATGCTCTTTATTTAAAAAAATTCTCAATTATTTTTTAATAAGTTCAAAGGTATGAAATCTGATATATACAAATTTACACATTTAGGCTCCTACATAACAACTGGACCTTCGAATGGCCGACATCAAAACTTTTAACTGATATAGGTTTTATAGATTCTTATCGGAAAATCAATCCTGACCCTTTAGCTGATCCAGGTAATTAAATTTTTTATTATTGAAAAAAATTTTTTAGGCATCACTTGGTCCACGGTTTGTAAATTGTATGAAAACACAACTGAGCCAGAGCCACAAGACCGTATAGACTTTATCTATTATCTTGGCTCGAATATTGATGCTATTGAATCGAAACTCTATGCTGGAATAGAGAAAATAGAAACAAGTCCAAATCACGAAGAAAATGATTGGCCGTCTGATCATTTTGCTGTTATTAGTGATTTTGTTATTGGATCTTTCAATTGATTTGTTATTATTTTTGGAATAAATTTTATAAAATGTACCTTACAAAAAGAAAATTTCTCCATTTCCTCATTCTTCTAAGATTTGGCTCTGACAAACATTTCACTTTAAAAACCTTTACATATTTAGCCGTCCAGATCTGAAGGCATAGATCACCAAGGAGGGTACAGTACCCCCTTAAGTCGTACGGAATCGGGAATCCCGGCTTTTTTCAGGTCCCGGTTCCGATTTTTGCCAGTTCCGAAGCCGGGATTTCCGACCCCAATCCAAAAATAAATGCTCGGGAGTACCTCTTTAAGTCACTACCTTCCCCCAAGCGCGGAGCTCTCGGTATTTAAAAAATTCAAGAATTAAAAAAATATTCCAACTGTTTCTTAAAGTTCTCACTATGGAATCACTTCATGACAGAAGGCTCAAAACCGATCTTATCTTATTCCAAAAGTTGGTGGCAAACGAAATTGCTATACAAACCTCCTTCCCTCCTTTCTGCAATTTTTATTCTACCAGAACCAATCCAAAAGGAATAATTGTTCCAAAATCCACTAAAGGGCTTCGAAACGACTTTTTTACCGTTAGAGTTGCGAAACTTTATCTTAAACTTCCACCAGAATTTACAACTCTTCCTCTTTCCTCTTTTACCACCAGTATTAGACGGTTAAAATTGGCTGATATAGCTTAGTTATTGTTTATCATTATTTTATTGTGTCAAGGTTTTATTGTAAGGTAATTATTGTGTTATGTGACTGTTTTATTGGATTACTTCTTTATTATACCTTATCATAGCGTTCCTCGAGAACGTATCAATAAATAAAATAAAAAATATGTTTAAATGACAATATCTCAAGTGTTTCATAAAGAAAAAACAAACATCTTGTCTCCTTATACTATTTGCCCATGAGTCTATATTTTTGTAATTTTTTATTATAAAAAAATGTAATTTTTTATAGACGAAATTCCATGACATTTCTAAACAAAAAATTATTGACACTTGACTCAAGAGTATAAACTTTCAACTTGCGTAAACAATGGAACAAACTATTAGTTTTCCTGCTCAGCAACTTTTTCTTCTTTTCTTCCTTCCGAATTTAATATTCTCATTTGAACCTCGTCATTGGCAGCAATCTTTCGTCGACTGTGTGTGTAAAACCGCGAGCCTCGTCTTCTCTTTCATAGAGGCCAAGGCCTCGCAGTTCTTTTTTTAAACCCATAAACATAATGGCGCCTATAAAAAATGTCCTGCTGTGAGATGGATGCACATGTTGTGTTTTAGTTTTATCCAGATGATCGAAAATATTAGATTTGTTTAAGAATTTTTAATTAAATTTCTGTTTAACCAATTTAAATTTATTTTAAAGTTTATTTTTATTTGATAAAGGGGTTATTTGGAGCAAGCTCACCTAGTTCCCGCCACTTAACTTTGACTAAACTCGGCAAACAAAATTTTTTATCTTCCGGAAATGACCCATTTAGACAGTTAGATTTTCAAGTAGTGCCGTAAAAGCAAAAAATACTCCAATTTTGTGTCCTATCACATAGCATCGACTCCCCAAAAGCGGACCAGTGCTTTAAATCGATCAGAATCGTTTTTCATCAGAAATCCTCCAAAACAAATTTCTGGCCAATTATATATTTTTTTGTTGTCTCTACTTTTTGTACATTTACTCGTTCATGCTAAAATGTCTAAAATTTGCTATTTTCCAACAAAACTACTAACACTTGCCATTTTTCACCCAAAAATCGCAAACATGAACATAATCCAATCTCATACATTTGTTTCATGTTTGTAATTTTTTGTTCATTTCGAAATAGGACATATTTATTTAGTCTGAATAAGTCCTGTAGATGCAGCTGTATAAATTTTTTGATTCACTCA
>JAQGBS010003221.1:0-11844 GCA_034698545.1 Acrobeloides obliquus
TTGCAAACAAAAAAATTAGGGTACTACTAAGAATTAGTGACTACAAAATTTGCATCCCTGCGTGGTCGTGTTTGACGGGAAAAATTCGCATCCCTGCGTGATCGTGTTTGGCGTTTCCATGTTTTTTCAATGCGCGCAATCGATTTATCGCAAAAAATATCTTTAACAAGTTTGATTTTAGACAAACAAATTTCCTAAAATAGTATTCTGTCGTTTGCGGTCGGTCGCTAATCTTTAGTAGTACCAAAATTAGAACGCGTATAGCTTAGTGGCAGCATCTCTCGATTTTTAGTTTCTAACGGAGAGGGTTTGATCCACGGAAGTCTTCCGGGGATCGAACCCTTCCCGTTAGAAACTGAAAATCGAAGGATGCTGCCACTAAGCTATACTGAACAGTTCTGGATTCTAATTTTTTGTTGTTGCAAGTTTCGACCACTGTGTAGGTGAAATAAAAAATTACTCTGAGATCTAATGTGGCATCGTCGAAAAACAAGATTCCTAATTGAGTCTGATTCTGCGGATAGTTCATGCAAACTCTTATTGAATTAAAACCGAGCTCGCATTTTAACCAGTAAGAATCACCTGAAATCAAATGGTTTAAAGGATTAGTCCACTGGAAAAAAACATTATGAAAAAATTATAGATTCGGAAAGTTCAGGAAAAATGGAGCATTTGTTGTTTTTATAGTAAATTCCGAATCGTTGTAGTTTGTGAGAAAATTGTGTTGGAAGTTGGCGATTGTTGAAAAATCTATGTATTACAACGAAGACATGAACGTCGCCTCTGAATTAATAAAAGTTGTTTATTGACGCGAAAATCTTTATAAATTTTTTCGTTTTTCATTGACTTATAAAAACTGCCAAAAAATTTGAATTTTCGTGTCAATATACAACTTTGATTGATTCAGGAATGAATTTTCACTGCGTTCATGTTTTCGTTGTAATACACAGACGAAATTTAAAACGCGATTTTCTTGACAACGATAACGATTCACAGGTTATCGTAAAAACAACAAATGCTCCATCTTTCATGAACTTTATGAATATATAACCATAAGCTTATGGCTAGGCTTAGGCTTATGGTTAGGCTTAGGCTTATGGCTAGGCTTGGTCTTAGATCTAAGCCGAAAATTCTGATTCATATTTTCGTTTCCTTTTTCATAGTGTTCTTTTTCCGGGTGTACTCCTTTAAGATTTTGTTATATGAGAATTTGTTTATGAATCACATTCTGCTCTAATTTTTTTGTTTCAATTTCACAAATGTCGTCATATAAATTCGTGAATGGGATTTTCTTTGAACGTAATCTAATTCAAACAATCACATACTGCTTGAGCGAGTTTCCTTCGCATACAACTGATTGCTGACTTCTTCTTTCAATGGTAATTTAGGTGACGAGCCGTAGAGCAACGCCTCAAGCAGTTGATGCGCATCCGTTGGCACAGGAATTTCCTCATCCCACACATCATTTGGTGCGCTTCCGCCGAGAGCACCAAAGAAATCCAACAGCATTGTCCATGTACGGCGATTCAGACCGAGTTCTATGTCGGGGAAAGTGCCGGTTATGACGCAGCTTTGCTAGAAAAATATTTTTCTTCAATGTTTGTATTTACACAGAATAACACGGAACTCCTTCAAATTTCCGGGTATATTCTGTTATTTTAAGCTATTCTGAGAAACATTCAAAAAATTTGTTTGAAAAAAGTTGTCTAACAGTTTTTTTCGCAGGCAAAATCAAATCGACTCAGGTGGGATTTGAACCCGAGATCCTTAGATCTCGAATCTTGGAGCACTACCACTGAGCCAAGTTCACGATAAAAATCGAATTTTTAATTTTGCTTATAATTTAACATGAATTTTTTTAACAACTTTTTTTTCAAAAAATTTTGTTTGAATGTTGTCCAGGATAACTGAAAATAAAAGAAGTATGCCGAAAATTTGAAGGGGTATTTTCGTGTTAAATTATCGGATGTTTTGAACAATTTTCTGGATCTGTTATTTTTCCGGATCTGTTGCGCAATCATTCTTTAGCACGCAATGCTCTAATTATAGTATGCATGAAATCATTGTAAGAAAGAAAAATCCGAAACGAACTCGTTATACAACTACTTTTTTTCGTGCATTAAGCTTAATTGAAAGTCCCTTTATAGCTCGTATAACAATAGCCAAGACTTGTTTTTGTTTTCTCAAAAATCTTATACACTACCATAGGGTTACTTAGTCTGATTAAAGTTATAGTATATAAAAGTGGTGGAAGCATGATCTATTTTCAAATAGCTAATTTCTGGTTGTGTTTTCTGTAATAAATTTTTTCCAATGCTTCCCTGAACCTGAATCAAGGAATCAGAGTGTGTATTGAAGCGAAAACTTTTAGATTTTCTGCCTGAAAATGACTTTTTCGGGAGTAAATTTATGCGGGGAATCGATTACGTGCATTCCCGAAGCTTGAAAACGCTCTCCTGATTCAGGGAAATAAGAGTGTTTATTGAAGCGAAAATATGAAAATTTTGAATTTTTCTTCTGAAAATAATCGTTCCTGGGGTGATTTTATGCGAGGAATCCGAAATAAATGCCTCCCTGAATTAAGGTAAGCATGTGTAATAACACGAAATTAATAAAGAAGGATTTTAGTTAATTTCTTGTCATCACACATGCTTACCCTGATTCAGGGAAGCTTTTTTCATGTTTTTCGAATCCCTTGCATAAAATCACCCAGGAACGATGATTTTCAAAAGAAAAATTTAAAAGTTTCATATTTTCGCTTCAATACACATTCTTATTTCCCTGAATCAGAGGAGCGTTTTCAAGCGCAATCGATTTCCCGCATAAAATTACCCTCATAAAGTCATTTTCAGACAGAAAATTTAAAAGTTTCGATTTTCGTTTCAATATACACATTCCGATTCCCTGATTCAGGGTCAAGGAAGCATTGGAAATGCGCGCAATCGATTTCCCCGCATAAAATTAGCCCATATAGGGTAATTTTAGGAAAAAATTTCGGGTCGAAAAACATGAAAAAATTGCCCAAATTCCGGTTTTTTTCGATACATCCTGTAAATCAATTTTGTTATATCATTTTAGCAAACCATCGTAATGCCTTCCTCATTGAGCTTAATTTCTATTCAAGTCCTACTCCTCGTGTCCCTGTTGCTATTGCTACCAATATTTAGTGAGCAAATCTCAGTGTCTCGCAGAGACGATTTCGATAATATTCTAGGCGAATTAAAATCAAGAGGAAGTCGTATGAGGTAGGTATTCTTCAAGAAGTTTAATTTTCATATAACCTTGTTTTTGAAAAAAGCCCGAAAATAACTTTGCCTGATTTTCAATCAAATCGTGTTTATTGAACCGATTGATCGTGGAGCTTAAAATTTTATTGGTCGAGAACATACGTGGGCAAGCAGGGGGGGACAGGGATCCAAAATAAGAAGTGGTCTGTGCATACGTAAATTTTTCGGATTTGCAATTTGACGACCTTTTTTAGCGACCAACTAAAATTTACGAATTTGCTCTTATACCCCGAAAGTAAGAAGTGGGCTCATGTATTTTGGTCTAAAAATTTAAGAAGTGGGTCCAAACATAGGAGTTTTTACCCAAGAAATCAACTTTTTTTAAATTTTAGGCAAAAACATAAGGGGGGACACTTATGTGTTTTTTCGGATTTTGACTTAAATAAGACGTGGTATTACAATTTTTCGGCCAATAAGAAGTAGGAGGGACAGTCCTCCCCTTGCCCATGTATGGTCGAGAAGCATAAAATTTTTTGCTTGATTCAATCGTTTCCGTTAGGCTGCTCGTCAGTTGATGTAAACAGCGGTTTACGACATTAGTTGAGGCGTAATGCATTACAACTCGTTGTATTGCAAAACAACTTGTTGTAAAGAATTTGAATTAGTTGGAGTATTGACACGAAAACCCTGAATTTTTCATTTTTTAAAAATACGCTTATTTATTGGATGTATTTAAAAATTTTTATAGCTCGACGAGACGAACAAAACGACACCAAATTTATCCAATTTGAAAATTGTTTCGGGTTATTGAAAAGAAAACACTGAATCAGAGTTTTCGTGTCAATACTCTAACTAATTCAAATCGCTTTACAACGAGTTTACGATTCAGCGCTTTTCAAAAACACAATTGATCTGTCCCAGTTATAAAAAATTCATATCAAATTTAGATTTGGAAAACGCGCTCTTCTGGACAACACCAACAACCCTTTCAACAAACGCTTTTCTTTTGATGCTGAACAAGACCGATATTTCTACCCGGCCTAATATACCTTTGAAAGTGTTATATTATTCTTGTAATAACAAGATTGTATAAAATTTGTTTGCGTAAAATCTTTATAAACAAACCTGTTCAAATTCCGACTCATAGTGAGGGTGTTTGGCATCAATAAAGGTGAAGACCAAGTAGAAACGATTCGAGTCCGCATGATCCGCCATACCAAATTCGTGCTCTATTCGAGTTTGAGTTATGTTCCTTTTTGTATACGTGGATATAGAGCGATTCGAATTTGGATCATCAGCAAGGGCATTCAGAGCTGAACAATGGAATAATATAGTCGAAATTTGTTTTGGCCACCACGGAACTTTTTATCAGGCAAACTGTACATTGAAACGAAAAGAAACGTGGATATAGCTTTTTTGGTGCATCCCTGCGTGGTCGTATGGCGGGAAAATTAGGATCAGTTAATACACATGATAATGTTATCACATGGTGTTAGTACTAATCCTGATTTTCCCGCGACCACGCAGGGATGCATAAAAAAGCTATATCCACGTTTCTTTTCGTTTCAATGTACACGTTGGCTGATTCAAGAAAAAGTTTCGTGGTAGCCAAAACAAATTTCGACTATAAGACATAACAATAATGGAATATATAATACCTATATTCATGTTTGATGTAAAAGATGTTGGTAGTGAAAATCCCATTTCGGAAATTTCGCAGTTTTCTCTCAGATCGGGACAAGAGTTTGAAATCGTATGCTAAAAATGATACGTGGTTAGCAGGGCTGTGTTCTCGCCAGTTTTGAACAGAATTGTTGGATTCTGTTCAAAAGAGACACCATTTGAATTTGATCTGTGTATTGAAACGAAAATTTTAAAAATCAATTTTCACACCGATTTTAAAAATTTTTCATTAAAAAACATTCATCATTTTTATATAACTCTATGAGGCGAATAAAATGACACCAAAATTATCGAATTTGAAAATTGTTTTGGGTTATTGAAACGAAAACCCTGATTCATGTTTCTTTTACTTACTGCTGATATTAAATTTGCAGAATCTATTGTCTTAACAAGCGGCCACGAAGTCTTTTCAAACAAATCTTCAACAACTACCGATGCTGCATTGACTTTCAACTAAAATTTTGAAAATTTCGATAAAAAATTGGATAACTGTTGACTTTGAAAGTCAACAGTGACCTCCAAACACGGCGTTTCACGGCATTTTTTATAACTCCCCAAGACAAATCAAATGACATCAAAATTATCAATTTGAACAATGTTTTGGGTTATTGAAATGAAAATCCTGATTCATGTTTTCGTTTCAATAACCCAAAACATTGTTCAAATTGGATAATTTTGATGTTATTTTATTCGTCTCGACGAGTTAAAAAAAATGCCCTGGAGGTAACTATTGACACTCTCCTAAAAAGGTATAAGTCACCTTGGTCAAGTAATCCTCGGTTTTGACTATACCCATACGAAGATCAAATAGTTTGGCACACGCGAATGTCATGGAACTGTTATTATTTAACGAACAGGTACTATTGTCCTCGAGTAGAGATGTTCGCCGGCTCTTGAGCTCCAACAGGACCTCGGGGATGGCAATGCTCAAGTAAAATTGAGTCGTATTTGGGGTTTCAATAACTCGTATAGTTTTCAATTCGCCATCTTTATCTTCCATCTAAAATCATTATTAATATAAAAACTGAGGAAGCATAGTTCTCTCGGTACGCCTCTGGACCGTCCGATCTTGCAAGTTAAGTAACGTTGGGCCCGGAGCGTCTAAGTTCGGTTTCCAAAGCCTTGAGCATGTGGAATACCCTAGCTCCGGGGCGTTGGGCTTACGCAAAAGCAATGGAAGTAACAAACTCCTGTTTTGGACTACGCACCCCTCATCCCTCGAGGAGGAGGTACTAACAGCTAGCAACTATACCATATGAGTTAAAGTTTCGGTATCGAATAGACTAGCAAGACCTTCAAGTGCTCTTTCATCATATATCACAGAGACGGGTGCAAAGTTGGCATCTAGTTCATGCAGCACATTCAGTTTCGGGGCTAATCTTCTATATATCGCTCTAAAAGTTCATTTTTTAACGATAAACATAATATTCTGACTATATTCACCAAAATTCCGAAATGGTGCAGACAATAGCCAAAATTTACGCCAATCGACTCAGCTAACCGAGCGCTTCAAAATGAGTATCATGGGGTTTTAACCCATGACCGAGTGGCTAAAGTGACTTGGACAACTTTAAATTTGAAGCAGGATTCGAACCCGCGACCTATAAATTACAAATCTATCACTTTAGCCATTCGGCCATGGGTCAAATCACCAAAAGCCCACGATATGGTACTCATTTTGAAACGCTCGGTGAGCTGAGTCGATTGATGTAAACTGAAAATCTGGGACTCGAACCTTGTACCTTTAGATTAAAGAACAGTACTCTATCCAACTGCGCTATGCGATCTTTTTTCGAATCCGCGGACTATAAACTGTAAACCTGTCACTTTAGCCACTCGGCTATGGGTCATTTTGAAGTGCTCGGTGATCTGAGTCGATTTGCGACATTTTTTTAAATTTTGATCCTTGCCTGCACCCAAATTTTGGTACGCCGTGCATCCATCATACTCCAGTAATTTACACAAAAACATACTGAAACAAAGGTGGTCTTTGATGGACCTTAACTTTGACAAACTCATCAACTTCTTTTGCTTCCTCATTCTCGGATAAGCCATCGAGGAAGTCGATGTTCGTCTCGGCCCTACCAATCGCAAATAACAATTGTGTGTTAAATTTAACACTGGAGCCGAATAAGAGCGAGCCTTCCTCGGCCTCATAATGTTCCAGATCGAAGGTCTAAAAATTTAACATGTTGGAGCTACAATAGGGCTAACAAGATTTTTTCAAAATTTTCAAAAAAAAATTCAAAAAAAACCCATCTAGGGGTAAAAACATGCGGGAAATACAAATTTGACATTTTAGAAGATAAAAAACGCGTCCTTGATTCAGGGAAGGCGTACTGTGTATTGAAGAGAAAAGTCGAGAAATTAACCTATTTTAGTCTAAAAACAACTTTAAAGCTTAAGCCTTTAATTTTTAGGAATTTTTCTTTTTTTAACGAATTTTTCAATTTTTAAGTAATTTTTCAATTTTTAACGAATTTTTCAATTACCACAAAAGGGTCCGTTTTTAGGAAAAAATCGCATTTTTGCGACTTTTCGTTTCAATACACAATACTTCCCTGAATCAGGGAAGCATTGTTTTGCTTCAAAAATATCAAATTCGGATTTCCCAAATGTTTTTACCCCTAGAGGGATCATTCTTTCAAAAAAATTTTTGAAAAAATTTTCACAAAGATGATCCCCCTATTGTGTAGCAGCTCCTAAAAATGTTTTGCGAGACCAACTATACCTCATCAGCATCTTCGACTTGTGAGAAGACATGCAGCCTTTGTACACTCATGTCTCCCACGGATAATGACAACTCTGTTCGGTGCTCCCTGGGCGAAAGATGCACTCGACTGGCTACTTGTCGCATATCGAATGCCATAATTCGACTCGAACCGGACACTTCTTCTTCTTCGTCCACGAACCGAAGGATCATCCTCTCCAAGCTCAGAATGATTTCGGCGAGTAGATTGTCTCTACGTAAAATCGTCGAATCATCCCACGATTGGTTCAACACGTCCAAGATTTCCTCTTCCATCCTTTTTTCGATTGATCGCAATGTTGGTGGGAGTTTCTTCTCTTCGTATTTTGGCCACATCTCCAAATAAGTTGCTTGGTTGATCTCTTCTTGGTTTAGCTTTTGATCTTAAAAATACAGAGTGAGCCACAAAAAAATCGTACTTTTGCGTTTTTTAAACAGCAAGTTCCACGGCAAAAAATCGAATCCATTTTTATCTTCAATACACCCATACCTTCCCTGATTCAGGGCCAGGGGAGCATTTTCACGTTTCGGGAATGCGCGCAACCGATTCCCCGCCTAGAAAAACCCCTAAACAGCCGGTTTTACGGCGAGAAATTGAATTTTAGCCCATTTTCGTTTCAATACACCCACCATCTTCCCTAATCAGGGAAGCGTTTTCACGCTCCGGGAATGCGCGCAATCGATTCCCTGCATCAAATTACCCCCAGAGGGCTCATTTTTAGACAAATAAATTTCGGGGCCCCGAACCACTTTTTGGGCCCAGAAATCGAACGAGAAGACAGAGAAGAAGTCGAATGAGCAGACGTTTTCAAGCAACAAGTAAAATTTAGAAAAAAATTTAGATAAAAAATGCCGAAAAATTCAATATAAATTCTGTTTCATGGCAAGCGGGGCGCACATGGCCGAATGATTAGGACGCTGGACATTCATGTTATTGTCGCAGGTTCAATTCCACCCTGTACATAGTTTTTTTTTAGTTTACCAGATTGATTTTCTCCGGTGAACCAGCTAGTGACCCAGCCATATATGCCTTGAGAGCTTTTCTCTGCGTGAACAAGTTCATCTGAGCTTATGCTTTTCTTTGAATCTAAAAATACTGGGTATTGAAGTTGAATTTGGACACGACGACACCTGAGCTAGGAGAAATTAGTTCAAATGTTTCCATCGACTCATCAGGAGGTAATCGCTTTTCGATATCATTTAAAATACGCCGAAATACAATTTCACGGAACAGGTTTAATTCCTAAATTCTCTTATAGTATCTTGGTTGTGTGTGTCTGGAATCATTCAGCCGGGAATTATGGTGAAGTTTTTGGAGGTTGTGATCAGAAAAAAGTTGTTTCTGGTGGTGTGTAGGTGTGTGTTAGTGAAGGTTTTTGGATTTTTAGGAGTCGATTGAAATTTTTCGATTTTCGAAGTAGTTTTGATGTATAAGGAAGTCTTTATGGTTTAGTGGTTGTGAGCCGAGTTTTTTAGTAAGAAAGTCAAGGGTTCGGACCCCGGTTGGAGAAAATTTTTTTTGCATTTTTAAATTTTTTAAATGTATTTGTATTTTGAATTTTTTATAATGTTTTTGCAATTTTATTTTTTTTGAATTTTTGGAAATTTTATAGCTTCAAGAAAACCTCTTACACTAACACTATACTCGGCATCCCTTTCAATTTGTTTCATATAAATAACATCTTCATGAGTAACAACGGTCTTAACACTATTATCAGAATTTTCATTATCCAAATATTCTCTAAAAATAGTACAGGTTGAGCAAAAAAACTATAATTTTGCGATTTTTGGCGAAAAAATATTCAAAAATCACTTATAAGGGGTATTTTCATGCAAGAAATCGATTGCGCACATGAAAATGCCCCTTATAGATGATTTTTGAAAAAAATTTTGAAAATTTTTCACCAAAAAACGCCAAAATATTCACGCAGAAGTACGGTTTTGTTGGTTCACCCTGTAGTCAACTCGAAATTTTAACTATAAAAAGAGTACCGTTGGCCTAGTTTCTCTAAATAAGCAAGCAGTCTTCTTCGATAAGCCTTGCAATATCCATTCAAAAAGCGTGCCCGTAACAATGCGTAATTCCATGTGTGTCTTCGAATATTTCTTTGATTCTCTTCCACTATGCGATTGTATGTAAAGTGCCACCACTCGCGCGTACTAATAACAAGATTTTTCAAATGTACACAGGGTGTTTTTAAGCATGAGTTAGAAAGCTCAATCATCCAAAAAAAAATTCAGGTTTTTGTTTCAATACTCAGACCGCTAAATATGGATGATGGGACTAGAAAGTTGCAAAAGACCGCATTTGATCAGAGTTTTGCGTTGTTGAGATGATCGAGCTTTCTTAACTCATGCTTGAACACCCTGTATTGAGAATGATATACTTATTATGTACGGGCACCCGTGGACGCCATTTTCTATGCGCTCTTGCACGATCGAACCTGGCCCATTCGTTTGAAAGCAGTCTGATTTGAGCAAGATGCCTCTTGGTGAGTTCAACGTTCACCTTTTCAGGACGCAAGTCGAACTAAATAAATACAGTTTTATCACACCTCCGTTTAATGACAGCGACCACGCAGGGATGCAGGTGGGAAAATTTGGTATATATAGCAAGTCGATTTCTTTATATACCAAATTTTCCCGCCGGCATCCCTGCGTGGTCGTTATGTCCTGGGTATCATGAAACGGAGGTTTGATTGTAACGTTGTGTTCGAAGCCTAACCTTAAATCGAGGTATTGCCGGCTGAGTCTTTAAGGGGAACTTGCTAGTGTTTTTCTCCATTCTCATCTGCATACTAAACGGTTTCAAGATAAAAGTGTTGCTTTTTGGAGAATCGGGCGATAACGCTTTCTAAATTAAGGGATTGTGTCAATCGGATTTGTTTTGAGGGGCAGTAGGACACTTTTTGCGTCCAGGATTTTACGGCCGAGAATTTGCGTCTCGGATTCCTCGTTAAAGGGCCACTAACCATGGCTTAGGTTTTGCCAACTTTTTTTTAAAAATTAATAAAAAAAGAGTTTCAACCGAATTTTTTCGGGCAACCACGCATTCGATTGCTGGTAATCTGAAGAATTTTTTATAAAAAAAATTATTGAAAAATCACACGTTTTATCCGAGATATAGTCATTTGAAGTTTGGACCCAAAATGCCCATTTTTGCAAAAATGGGCGTTTTGGGTCCAAACTTGAAATAGCTATATCTCGGATAAAACATAAGATTTTTCAATAATTTTTTCTACAAAAAATTCTCCAGATTACCAGCAATCGAATGTGTGGTCGCCAGAAAAAATTCGGTTGAAACTCATGTTTTTATTAATTTTTTTTAAAAAGTTGGCAAAACCTAAGCCATGGTTAGTGTCCCTTTAAGGTACTGATACACTTTATTTAATCCTGTTTTGTCAAATGTAAATAGGTTTTCCCGCTTGTAACGCTATTTTCGGCCGCAAATTCCTGCTGCAAAAAACGGGGCGCAAATGTCCGGCCGCAAAAAGCGGGAAGCAAGTGTCCCACCGCCGTTTGAGTTTTACTTTTAGCTCCTCATAAGATTTCACTGCACTCAATTCTTGGTTGCAGTTCCAGAAGACAGAAAATCCTTTGATCTCCATTTTCTTAAATACGTTTGCACCTTCAGTGGCTTGAATGAATTCTGGTTTCTAAAAATTGGATACACAGAGCTCTAGGATATTTAACAACGGACTTTTCTCAAAATAAAAGATTTGCGAGTGGACTTTTTTCTGATGGAATTTTTTGATTTTGACCACTAGAAGTTATTCCTATACAAGATATACCCCCTAAAAAGATTTCATAACGAAAATCAATGGCATAGAAATTTTTTCATGCTTCGGAAATGCGCACAATCGATTCCACGCCTCGGAAAACCCCTAGATAGTCATTTTTTTGGCAAAAATTCGAATTTTAATTCAATTTCGCGTCAAAACACTCACGACTTTCCCTGAATCAGGGTCAAGGAAACGTTTTTACGCTTCGGGAATACGCGCAATCCGATTCTCCCAACATCACACTTCTCTTTGGGTCACACCGTTTTATATTTGTTGAGAAAAGTCCACTTTTTTTCGTCGACAAATGTCCTAGAGCCAAACGTTCTAAATCTAGTTACCCAGAATGCATTTGTTGTTTGTACACTAAGATGTTGAATGCGAATGCCAAAGTTGAATGGAATCC
>JAQGBS010003222.1:0-11842 GCA_034698545.1 Acrobeloides obliquus
AAAAAATTTTTTCGGGTTAATATTACTAGTTTTCATCCAATATTAGGCTTATTTTACGTTCCTCGGTCATTTTTCGCCGAAAAAATTTTTGTCGATAACCCGCAATGACTTTTCCCCCCCCCCTTTAAAGGGGGTGCCGTTTGAGGTCCTATCTCCGAAAAAAAATTTTTCTCCAAATTGGCAGATTTTTGTATTTGGGGGTTTTCGGGCACGAGAAATCGATTAGCGCAAGTCCCGAGTTCCAAAAAAATTTTTGTGACCCCCTACCGGGGGTACCACATGTTAAAAAATCAATTTTTCCACTTTTTTATTTTGGCTCCTAATTGGCTGATTTTTGGTACTTGGGGGTTTTCGAGCGCGAGAAATCGGTTGGCGCATGTCTCGAGTTCCAAAAAAATTTTTGTGGCCCCCTAAATTTTTATTAAAAATTCGATTTTTAAGAAAAAATTCAAATTTTAGCAAAATTCAAAAACCGCATTCCCAAAGCGAGTTTTTTTAAATTGAATTTTTTTCTCAAAAATCGAATTTTTACTCAAAAATTTAGGGGGCATGAAAATTTTTCGGAACTCGGGAATCGATTTTTCGTGCCTGAAAACCCCCGAGTACCAAAAATCAGCCGATTTGGAGTCAAAATAAAAAAGTTGAAAAAATTGATTTTTTAACATGGGGTACCCCCCGATAGGGGGTCACAAAAATTTTTTTGGAACTCGGAACTTGCGCCAATCGATTTCTCGTGCCCGAAAACTCCCAAATACCAAAAATCAGCCAATTTGGAGAAAAAATTTTTTCCGTAGATAGGGCCTCAAACGGCACTCCCCTTTAATAAAGTTTTTGTAAATTAGATTACTTCATTTTCAAGTTTTGCACGCAAAATGGCAGGATCTACACTACTAAATAAAGAAAATACACAAATTGGTATAACAATAATAAAATAGCCAAGGGCGAGAATTATTTTGACATTACGCATTTTAGCAAAAAAATAATTATCTGTTGGAGGAAATGCAGCTGAATACCTATACAATAGGCAGCATAGTAAGCAGAAACACATATTCAGATACATGAAAATTCCAAAATCCAAGCTTAAAAAGCCAAACGTAGAGCCAAATTGTGAAGTAATGCCGTTCGAATATACTAATTTATTCAAATAAAGACTATAGGAGGGTTAGTCAAAAGTCATCTACCGTCGGTTTTTTGAGGATATCTTTCAAAAAAATTTTGTCGAAATAATTTTTCAGATTCGGAAAGAGCATGGCCAAACACGGTAAAACCCAAAAAATTTAATGCTTTTGATCTGGGCAATTATTAACAGGAGGCAAAATCAATTCGACGACAAGCGGATTTGATCTCGCGATCATCAGACTCGATGTCTAGTGCATTACCACTACTTAGAAGGGTTGTGCGGCAAAAATTCTTCGGACTCTTATAGAGCTCAAAATTTGGAGTATTTTGAAAAAATTGAAAAAGCTTTTAAAATGGCTAAGATATCCTCAAAAAACCAATGATAGATGATTTTTGACTCACTCTCTACGAGGAGTGCCGTAAGAGCTCCAAAGTTTGGGGGGGGGGGGCTCCGGCCAAAAATTTCAACAAATCATAAGGGCAAAAACTTTTGGACAGCAAGGGGAGTTGAACCCTGGAAAGAATCAGAGATTTAAAAAATGCCTGAAAAAAATTGAAAAATTCCTCAAAAAATTTAAAATCTTTTTTAAGTGTCCAGTTTTCGCCATCCTGTAGAACTTTCTGAAAAATTCATGCGTCATTTCATGCATGCCCCTTGTGAGGTTGTATAAAATTACCTGTTGTAAATGGAAGTAAAACAATTGGTTCACCAACACATAGGCCTATATCAAAAATGAAACAAGATGTCGTGGTGAAAAAGATTAGCCATTTATAGAACCCGAAAGACTTGGGCGACTTGACTAGGACAACAAAAGTCACAAAAGGATATAGGATGCAGCTAAAGAATGAAACTAAATGAAGCGAATTTTTATAGATTTGAGGGAACTCTGGACGATAGATATTCTCAAATGGAATCATGAGGATGTCAGTCGATACTGACGTTAAATGGGAACTTATTTCTTCTAAGTCTATATGAAATATAATAGCCAAGTAGCTTGTCGAATATTAATGAATATTTGAGTAAAATTTTCCTTTTTAATTGCGTAAGGGTTCAAATGATGAGAAAAAAATGGAACACCTGTTTGCCCAATTATTTCTTAACACTCCGAGGACCGACTGAAATTTTTGTTCATTTCACTATTTCCAGCTATGCCGATTACAAATATGCTAAAATAAAAAAAATTTTACCACACGAAATTTCGAGCTAGTGGCCTTTGAACTTTGTACCATATTGATAATTGGATGTCGTTAGTAAAATGGGCATACCTCCTCGTAGGAATTGAATTAGGAGATGGTTGACCACTCAAATGAAAGCTGGTGATCCCTACATCTATTGTATAAGCACTATAGAAAGTTTTCGCTTCAATAAAAAGTTATGAGCCTATCTTTGAAAAAACTCCGGTTTTTTACCGTGTTTTTGACAAAGATCGACATTTTAAGCCGTGTTGCAGGGTTTTTCATAAGAAATGACGTCACAATCCGTATAGCCCAGATTTCCAGGATAATTTTTATATATTGGGTTTGGTATATTTGCACACAAATTTACTAGCTACAACCCAATTTATGTTGAAAAAATGGTGATTTTTCGATACTTTTAACTTATCACGTCTGTTTCACGCGGCAATCTATGCCAACTTTTGTTTTTTGATCATTTTTGATACTCGTGGGTTTTAGGCTATTTGATACTACATTTCATATAGACTTAGAAGAAATAAGTCACCTACAGTAGCGGCAAAAAGTCTTACATATGACAAAAATTTCAAGTTTTACATGCATTTAAACGGCCTTCATTCGACGCGGCATAGACTCCACAAGACCGTTGAGTGTATCCAATGGAATCCGGCCCCATTCTTCTTGGAGATCGCAGAATAGCTCGTTCTGGTTGGTAAACTTTTTTCCACTTACTCGGCGCTTCAAGATCTTCCAAAGATGCTCGATGGGGTTGAGATCCGGGTTCTGTCTCGGCCACTTCATCAGAGGAATGTTGACCCGTGGATGTCGCCTCACGTATTTTGATGTATGTTTGGGGTCGTTGTCTTGCTGGAATTCGTTGAACATGGCCCGGTTTCTCCTCCAGTACGGCAACAAGTTGGTTTTCAGCAGTTCACGATAAACTCCCTTGGTCATAATCCCTTCGATCCGCATCAATGGACCCACTCCATCGGCTCCAAATTCTTGATACAGTACTTTGATTAACATGAAAACGCGCAGCTACGTCTTTATCGTATTCACCTTTTTGCTCAGCTTCCAATATCAGCTTTCGAATTTCTTCGGTTTTATACTTTCCCGGCATTAATTTGGCTAAAAAATACAATAAATTTGAAATAGGAATTCAATTCCGAGCGAAAAAATGAATAAATGCATGAAAAACTTGAAATTTTTGTCATATGCAAGACTTTTTGCCGCTACTGTAGGTGACTTATTTCTTCTAAGTCTATATGAAATGTAGTATCAAATATCTGTGTCGAATATTAATGAATATTTGAGTAAAATTTTCCTTTTTAAGTGCGTAGGGGTTCAAATGATGAGAAAAAATGGAACACCTGTTTGCCTTTATTTGAAAGTGACGTGAACATCCCTATATATCGGACAGTACTGAGTGCGAAATAAATGGGCTGACAAATTTCCACTTTTTCTCATTAATTCAACCCTTTGATTACGTGCTTAAAAAGGAAAATTTTACTCAAATATTCATTAATATTCTACAAGCTACTTGGCTACTACATTTCATATAGACTTAGAAGAAATAAGTCACCTATTTAACATCAGTATTGACTTACATCCTCATGATTCCATTTGAGAATATATATCGCCCAGAGTTCCCTCAAATCTATAAAAATTCGCTTCATTTAGTTTCATTCTTGAGCTGCACCCTATATCCTTTAGTGTCTTTTGTTGTCCTAGTCAAGTCGCCTAAGGAATTCGGGTTCTATAAATGGCTAATATTTTCCACCACTACATCTTGTTTCATTTTTGATATAATCCTATGTGTTTTTGAACCAATTATTTTACTTCCATTTACAACAGGTAATTTTGTACTGCCTCAGGTCCCCTTATGATTTAAAAAAATAAAATTTTCCCAAAAATCGCCTTGGTCCCTACGTTGTTTTTTCGAAATTTTGTTGTTGCTGAAGTTTTAGCCAAAAAAACAGAGCCGCAGGCGCGAAATTACTTTAGAAAATGCTTAGAAAAATTATATTTGTTTTGATTTTTTGATAGCTAATTTTTGCAACTTGTTTAAAAAATGGAAAAATATGGTCTTTTTGATGAAAAAAGGAGATTTTGATCATTTTTGGTGAAAAAATAAAAAATTTTAATTTGGAAATTTCATACAAATTAAAAAAATTTCCATCTTTGTTTAGGCAAAGCTGAGATTCTCAGCCTTGCCCCGATAACATATACATTGTTTGTTTTTGCACATTCTTGCATCATTGTTATAAACTTGTTGGAACAAATTCCCCTGGTTGCCACCACTTAACGTTGACTAAACTCGGCAAAAATTTTTTTATTTACTTCCGGAAATTACCCATTAGGGAAAATTTTATGCGAAAAAGCGATTACGCGTGCTCCCGCAATCTGAAAAATGGTGAAAATTCGATTTTGGCATCCTTGCTTCGTCGTTTTTGGCGAAAAAATTAACAGGATTTCTCCGTTAAAATAAGACCACGCAGGGATGCTAAAATCGAATTTTCACCATTTTTCAGGTTGCGGGACTGCGCACAATCGATTTCTCGCATGAAATTACTCCTAAATTTTCTGAAGAAAATAAAAAATTTTTTTTGCCGAGTTTAGTCAACGTTAACGTGGCGGCAACCAGGGGAACTTGCTCCAACTTGTTCTAGCACAACTATAAAATTGTTGGAGAAGTTTTTGATAGCTGAATTTGTTAAAGTTCATCGCTCATCGAAAAAATAAACACATGAAAAAAGGCTCGAACATGTAAGAATTGATGTTTCGTTGTCAGTTAAGTCGACAGATGATTGGTCCCAAGTGTGGGATTATCTGATTTTTAAATTTTTGCTTTTAAATTTTTTCGGTTGACTATAAGAAATGTAACTCTATTAAGTCAATTTGTTTGAGCGGATGCATGAGAAAGATGTATGGAAGTGAAGCGCAAGTGACTTTGACAAAATTCGCCAAAAAAATTTCAATTTTTGACAAAAAATTTGATTTTATAAAATACAAAAATACACTATTGCCCACTTCAAAACTACTAAATGGTAACAAAAAATTTGTTTTTGGACAAGGAATTTTTAAACTACAGGGGGCGGAGAAGTCCTGAGGGGGATTCTGCATAAATTTATGCAGAATCCCACTCCCTAGTGGGGGGGGGGGGTGCAGTACCGATTTTTTCTTCGAATTTTTTCCTGATTTTTAAGGGTGAAACAAAGGTTTTCATGCTTCGGAAATGCGCGCAATCGATTTTTTTGCATAAAATTACCCCTAAATATGTCATTTAAAAAAATTTTTCGATCTTTTACCCTGGGGTGACCCCAAAAATTTGAAATTTGCGACCAGCATTAATTAACTCATGGAGTTTATCAATTTGATCTTGAAAGTTTAATTAACCTCGCGTCTTTTTTTGGCTGCACCACTGCCTTTCTCACTAGCCTTTTTAGATTGTTGCTTTCCTTTTTAGGGCGTTCACGTCATTTTAAATTTTAATAGGACCAGTACAGTGGGAAAAAAGTTTTAATTTTCAGTTTTCTCGAATTTTTCATTTTTTTTTCGAATTTTCTCAATTTATAGGAAACATTTTCATTGTGCAATCCTGGTGGCAATTCTAGTCACCAGCCAGAAATATGCGAATTTCGAGCACGAAAATATTTTGTTCATTTGATGATTCAAATTTTCACCATGAAAAATTTATATTCATGCAATTCGCATATTTCTTTTTTGTTGCTATTCAGAAAGTTCATGAAAAATGGAGCATTTTTTGTTTTTACGGCATATTCGTCGTTATAGTTTTCGAGATAATTGCGTTTGAAATTGTTCATGTATCGAATTTGAAAATTGTTTTGGGTTATTGAAACCTGAATCAGAATTTTCGTTTCAATAACCCAAAACAATGTTTAAATTGGATAATTTTGGTGCCGTTTTGTTCGTCACACTTAGCCAAAAAAAGTTGCTACAATGTTCGTTTTATGAAAATTTAAAAAATCGATTAAAAATTCAAAAAAGTTTGTGTATGGCAACGAATGTACATCGAATTCAAAATTTTAAACGCAATTTTCTCGAAAACTACAACGATTCAGAACATGCCGTAAAAAGAAAAAATGCTCCATTTTTCATGAACTTTCCGAATATCAACTGGACTGGTCCTTTAAGCCCAATGGTGTGATAAAAAACCGTAACCACCTTTGGTGACCTAGTGCCGAAGAATCGGGTCCAGTCTCAATCTCCTCATTTCTCAGAGCTGGTAACTAGATTGCATGTGCCGTAATAAAGGTCCAAGTCCAACAATTTTTTTTTGATTATAAGGTTATAATTAGTTTTTTTTCTCTCTTCATAGCACGCAAATAGATCTCATTTACATTAATTAAGGTAAAATTGAATTTGTGTTATATTTGGCAAAGATGAATATTTTAAGGCACGCGAGCTAATATATATGTTTGTTCGGAAAGTATTGCACTTATCTTTATTCGGCTAAATCTCGATCGAGAAATCCGTTTTCGATAAAAAATTTTGTTTTAATATTAGGCAAAAGTGTATACTGAATCAGTCTTTTTGAGGATAAGCCATGTTTTCGTGACAATATGCAGACTTTTTCGAAAAAATTTGTTTTCAAAGATTTGACCTTTTTAAAAGTACAACACACATAACACAACACAACGTAACACAACATAACAAAGGTCGATTTTTCGATTTTTTTACGAAATTTTTCGACCTTCCGATGGTTTTTTTATGCGTTGAACAAGAATCAACTGTTCTTTTTTTGTCCCAGACCTCAGGATTATAGTCCAAAATGGCTTCCAAAAAAAGCAGACCTTTTTGGAGTATGACCCTCATAGGAGTATTTTCCAGTGGTCAAAACCAAAAAATTTCTTCAGATTCGAGTTCCTCATGCCGAAAAACCCCCGAGTACAAAAAATTAGCCGATTTGGAGAACTTTCGAAACTTCAAAAAGTTCTCTAAATTGCTGATTTTTTTATTTTTTGGATTTTTCGGCATGGGGAAGATTCGAATCTGAAGAAATTTTTTGATTTTGACCACTGGAAAATACTCCTACAAGGGTCATACCCCAAAAAGCCTGTTTTTGGAAGCCATTTTTGACTATAATCCCGAGGTCTGGGACGAAAAAGAACGGTGAATTCTTGTTCAGCGCCTAGAAAAACCATAGGAAAGTCGAAAATTTCGTAAAAAATCGAAGAATCGACCTTTGTTATGTTGTGTTATGTGTGTTGTGCTTTTAAAAAGGTCAAATCTTTGAAAGCTCATTTTTTTCAAAAAAACTGGATATTGACACGAAAACACGGCTTATACTAGGAATTTTTCCCACAAGTCTTTCAAGAAAGTACTTCAAAATCAAATGATTATTTTTCCTCATTTTTTCAAAACTTCCTAAATTTGGACAGCTCTTTATTATTGTTTGTATCAAAAAAATTCCTCTCCTCGACATGTGTTTTCATTTAGCCCCAGAGCTATGCCCATTTTGCCCACCTCTTTCACATAGGCTTGAAACGCGAGATGAGGTTCATGATTAATTAGCACAAATTATGGCTTATGCGGTTGTTTCCGGCGATTTATGGTGGTGATTTTCGAAATGAGTGGGTATTCGAAATGGGTTCGCACTTGCAAAACAGATAACACATTTCATACAAATTTTAAACAGCTCAACGTACTGATTAGTTTTGATAGAAGTGTTCCATTGGTGCACTAGGGGGGGGGGACTTAGGCATAGGCATGGTTAAGGCATAGTCATAGGCTAAGGCTTAATCTTAGGTTTAGGCCTGTGTATTGAAGCGAAAAGTCGAAAACCGCATTATTGCAACTTTTCGCTTCAATACACAAGTCTTCCCTGAATCAGGGAAGCTTTTTTCTCTTCGTAAATGTCAAATTCGGATTTCCCGCATGTTTTTACCCACTAGAGGTGTCATTTTCAGAAAAAATTTTCGAAAATTTTTTCACGTGGGTGACCAACACTATTGTGTAGTAGCTAGAGGTTTTCGATTTTTTCAAATTTTTTAAATTTTCATCAAAATAAAACTATAAAGGGGTTTTCTGTGTGAAAAATCGATTGCACGCATTTTCGAACATTGAAAACGCTTCCCTGAATTAGTCTATTTTCGCTTCAATACACACACCTCTTCCCTGAACCAGGGTCAAGGAAACATCCCAAGCTAGCTGGTGTTTGTCAGGGCCGCTACTAATTCGTTCGGAAATTTGTGACTTCACTAATTTATTACTAATTGCGAAAACTGTTCCAAACTGTTCCTAATTGCGAAACTGTTCCAAACTGTTCTTGGAACAGAACAGGAACAGAATAGTTTAAACTGTTCTGTTCCTGGAGCAGAACAGTTTAAACAGGAACAGAAAAAACACTGGTGGTGGCCCTCAGACAAAATCGTTTTATGCGAATTTCAAGAGAACAATATAAGGATGCGATGAGCCGTTCGGGAGCACCGCCTGGGATGCTCGGAGCGCTGTTTGGGATGCTCGGAAGCACCGCTTGGGATGCTCGGGAGCATCGCTTGGAATGCTCGGAGCGCCGCTTGGGACGCTCGGGAGCACCGCCTGGGATGTTCGGAGCGCCGCTTGGGATACTCGGAGAACTGTTTGGGATGCTCGGAGCACCGCTTGGGATGCTAGGAGCACCGCTTGGGATGCTCGGAGCGCTGTTTTGGATGCTCGGAGCACCGCTTGAGATGCTCGGAGCGCTGCTTGTGGTGTTCGGAACGTCGCTTGGGATGCTCGAAGCGCCACTTGGGATGCTCGGGAGCACCGCTTGGGATGCCCGAAGCACCGCTTAGACGTTCGGAGCGCCACTTGGGACACTCGGAAGCGAGGCCGAGCGCTACAGGCGCTCACTTGGAACGCGAGTCGGTGAGCGCCGAAGGCTCTCGGTCTTCAGTTTATATAAAAAATATGGTAACTTCTTTCCGAGTGGACTGGTTCTTTTTTCAACTATGTCTTATTATAAGCTTCCGGAATTCGAGTCGTGCTTTATATGTTTTTTTTTCCAAATTATTCACTTGTTGACAAGTTTTCACGAAATTAGATCATACGTGGGCTTTCAGGTTTGTTCTTTGTGGTTAAAGTTCACTCATCGGAGTTGATTTTTGAGCAAGCGAATTTATGGCCAATTAGTGTCGGTTATGATTAAGTAGGCTGAGAGAAGTGCTTGAAATTTGAGGCCAATCATAAATCATTGGTAATAAGCTTTTTAAAAAAAGTACTTATCCTTTATCCAACATCTCGGCGCTAGTCATATATATAGAATTTTTGCTGGAAAACAAGCTGTCTAGGGGGTTTTCGGAGAAACGATTGCGCACAAACCGTGAAAAATGTTTCTCTGATCCTGATTCAGGGAAAGGATTGAGTGTATTAAAGCGAAAATGAACAAAAATTGGGATTCTCGCCAGAAAGCCGACTGTCTACGGGTTTTTCTATTTTTACATCTTACTATGACATAAAGATAGAGCCACCTGGGAGATTGTTCGATCTCAGCGTCCGAAAAAACTTTTTAGACGCGGATTTTTTTCAGTCTAGAGTATTCCAGCTATAGAGATTCTATTGGTGTAACTAATTTTATATCAAGTTTTCAGATTTTCGTTGTAATACACAAACTATTTTTGAACACTAAAAGTATTGGGATCTTTCGTAGAGTTGACATAAAATCTTGTTTTGAGATTTTTTTCCTTGAAATTTTCGGGGAACTACTTGAACACCTTGTACTCCAAAAAATTTCTATAATCGTTTTAGAAAGCTATCAATTGAAATATAATTGCCATGCTACATTTTTAGACAAGAGTTTAGAAGAAAGATCTACAACAAACTTTGTACATTTACTTTCGAATTTACCGGGAATTGTTTGTCTGAAATATCTAACTAGGGTAATTATCCCTCTCTCTCTCTCTCTCTCTCTCTTATTATTAAGAAAACTTTTTTATATGGAACTTTTCAGAACATGCGATTTCTATAGTTAGAAACAAATTTTATATAATTTAATACTTAATGACAAATTGTTTCTACCGTGAAAAGATAGTTTTCGTGTGTGGGTTCAAAGTTTACCTTATACAGGGTGTTCCAGTCAAACATGGACAAATCCCAGGTTTTACCTGGGGTGGGTGGAGTCAATGGAGGGTTGTAGGTCGGGATTAGGACATAGGATGTGGGTCGGAAGGCCGACGCATTAAGTTGAAAAGTAGGTTGCTTGGAGCAGCATATTTATTTGTAATCTTTTTTTTTGGTCGGCAACTTTTCGACCCCATCGAGAGGGGGATCAAATGAGGGTTGTGAGTTTTTTTGAAAATTCCACCTGGGGTGATGTTCATGTATGGTCCCAGTAGGTTGGAACCATACATGGGCAAGCGGGGAGGGGGGGGGGGTACTGGGCCCCAAAATACGAATTGATCCCTACTATCAACCAAAAAAAAACGTCGACAGGCGAAAAAGTCGAAATACGAATTCGTATATATGTTTTGCCGTCAAAATACGAATTGGTCCACTAATTTTTCCCCCGATACGACGAATTAGGGGGGGGGGGTACAGTATCCCCCTTGCCCATGTATGGTTAGGAATATCATTGATTGGAGGGTTGTTTCTCGTCATCCAATCGGTCATGCGGTTTTTCGATGCGGTTTTTTGTAGGAGAGAGCTCAGACTACGATGACGTGGTCTCAGTGGCGCAGTAGGTTGTTTATTCTTTATCGTGTTATGTCGTGGCAGTTCGGACCTTGATCAGTACGGCCCAAAATAAATGAACTCCTGTGTTTTAATCAAACTCAATTCTAGTTTCAGATAGTCTTCAATACAAATTCCTATCAAGCTCCTTTTGGAAAGTATTATCTAATAGAAAACAATTCGAACTAATGAAGTCATTCTCTGCGCTATTATGCTTCTTTGAATAACACCAAAATGCAAGGTAAGCAAGAAAAAAATTGTTCCCAATAATTTTGAAAGTTCACCGTTCCAATTCCAATGTAGGACGGTGGATAGAAAATAAGAAACAATCAGCTAATTAGGTATAGAAATTAGAACGTTGATTCAAATTTGTTTAAATGTTGACAGAGTCTTGCGTAGAAAGCAGGAAGATATTAGAAAACATTTCAAGCAGACCTCAGGCTGCCCATATTTGTGTTTGTTTCGATAATATTAAAGCACCACTGAACTATTGAACAAGCCTTACGACTAAAGTCTGCCACTTCATCACAGGGGCTTGTTAATTAAATGAATTTAAATTAGATCAAATCAACAGTGGTAAAAAGTTTTTTTGGAAATTTATCTATCAATATACTAGACAGTGAGGAAGTAAAATAAAATATGGCTTTGGGGGTTTTAAACCATGCTCTTTCACGCTGTCTATGTCGATTTTTCATAGCCGGGTTTTAAGTTGTGACCCTTTACAGGTTTAGGCTTAGGCTAAGGCTAAGGCATAGGCTAAAGCATAGGCTATACACAAAACGATTGGTGTAAATTTTTATATGTTAAAGGACCAGTCCAGTAAGTTACAACCATATGAAAAAATGATATATTCGGAAAGATCATGAAAAATGGAGCATTT
>JAQGBS010003223.1:0-11841 GCA_034698545.1 Acrobeloides obliquus
CGAACAGAGAAGTGGTCGAGCAGGGCGTTGCCGAAACGGATTTTGTTTTCGTTTATACACACAAGAGCAGCATGATGGTTTCGATTTGACGCAGAACGCTGAAATGAAAAGAGCTGCTATTCATGTAATTTATTTTTTTGATGAAGAGAAGAGTAGGCAAAAGTCACAACATAGATAAATAAGTCTAAACCCAAACGCAAGCTTAAATCTAAGCCTAAGCGTAAGCCTAATTCTAAGCCTAAACCTAAGCCTAACAAGCATAAGTCTAAGATAAGCCTAAACCTAAGCCAAGGCCTAAGCCTAGGCCCAAGCCTAATCCCTTCACTTTCCAATATATTTTCTAAATAAAATTTTATAACAAAAACTTTTAATCTGCTAAAAAAATACTAGTATCTCTTAATTTTAGGAAGTTTGCTTACACGTCAAAATATTTGCTCCAGAAAATGTCACTGTCCGAGAATTTCTCGAAATGGCTCCAGAACCACCAACATCAACTTCTATTGCAAACAGTTTAGAATTTCTTGAGGTATTTTTCATCATTCTAAAATTACATCAGACCCATCGCCATGGGGGGGGGGGCACTGAAGGCATGTACCCTCCGAATCTAAATTTAAGAAAAAATGAAAATTTTTGGAAAATTGTCTAAGAAAAATGAGATTTCTGACCTTGGTGTTCCGCCAAACTTGGGTTCTGGCTACGGTACTAAATTACACCCTCCTCCTTTTTCAGCAATTAGGTGCACTATATCTCCAAGATGATACGACTATACCAGAAGAAGAAGAAGCAAGAATTTCATATAAATTTTTTAATCCCAATCGCGATACAAATGTTGAACCCGAATTAAGTCGACTGGGAAGACTTGTGGCACATATGCCATTAGAGCCACAACTAGCTCGTTTGCTCTTATTTGGCTTGGCGTTGAAGTGTTTGGATCCGATATTAACACTAGTTGCAGCACTTTCGCATAGAGATCCATGTATGCATTTTTATTGAATATAAAAAGAGATAAGTTTTTTAGTTATATTGCCAGCAAGTGAAGATGCTAGGAGAGTAGCGAATAGTGCAAGAGATGAGTTTGCAAGGTATTTATTTCATAATTTATATATAGATCATGTCATTCAACTCAGCTCGCCGAGACGAGTAGAACGAATCCATAACAGGAGTTTTTCCATCCCGAGCCCATTGCCGAGTAACTAAAGTGACAGATATGCAGTTTATAGGCTCGGGTTCGAATCCCGCTTCGAATTTAAAGTTGTCAAATTCCATGAAAATTTTTGTTCACTCGATCATGGGCTTGGGATGGAAAAACCCATGTATGGTATTCGTTCTACTCGTCTCGGCAAGCTGGTGGCATGACTCATTTTAAAATTCGAATTTCCTCCAATTTTAGCAAAAAAACCGCTTTGCAGACAGCCCGTTATCAATAAGCTCAATTTTTTTATAGACTTGACTATTCCGACCATCTGATGCTGATGCGTGCCTTTTATGAATATTGCAAATGCTCAAACTATAATCAAGCAAATAATTTTTGTAAAGCCAAATTTCTTAGTTTTGCGGGAATGAAAATGATTTATGGCATTCGGTATGTCTTGTAATAAGATAGTGTGAGGGAGAGATTTTCTTTTCGATGTTTCCTGTAAGCTGAGTGATAAAGTCCATAAAACCTACGACATCTAGGCAAAATTTTCATGGTCTAGAGAGACAGTGCTCGAGCCTGCGACCTCTGGCGTACGGGCCAGTGCTCTACCTCTGAAAAAATTATTTGAGGACATCTATTTTCCGCCCACCCTTTATACTATAGACTCTATAATCACTAAAATTTGTTTCGATTTTAGACTCCAATTATGGAATGAGCTTAAAAGGTTACACTTGGTACCACAAAACGTGCGGAATTTTGATGATTATGAAGTGAATTACTATAGTAGTTCATGGCCTATGATCCAAACGGCTATTTTAGCTGGTTGTTACCCGGGTGTTGGAGTGGCTAAAGATGGGTCGAAAATGAGGAAAATTCGGACATGGTATAATATTCTATAAACTATGTGGGCAAGCAGGGGCAGGGACCCAAAATAAGAAGTGGTCTTTGCATACGTAAATTCTTCGGATTTGCAATTTGACGACTTCTTTTTAGCAACCAGCTAAAATTTACGAATTTGCTCCTATACCCTCGAAAATAAGAAGTGGGCTCATGTATTTTGGTAAAAAAATTTAAGAAGTGGGTCCAAATATAGGAGTTTTTACCCGAGAAATTAACTTTTTTCAAATTTTAGGCAAAAACATAAGGGGGGACCCTTATGTGTTTTTTCGAATTTTGGCCAAAATAAGAAGTGGTATTACAATTTGTTGGCCAACAATAAGTGGGGGGGGACAGTCCCCCCTTGCCCATGTATGTCTATAAATATTCATGCATAAATTCAAATTTAGCGCTCAAAACAATGCATCATTTCACCCAAGTTCGGTGCTCAAACGGCAAATATTGGACCCCTCAAAAAGATCTGAACAAGTTAACCGTTTTTCAAATAATATCGAACCCAAAATCGAATTTTTGGCCTATCAAGAACTTATTAAACTTGAAGAAGGAATTACAGTAACGACTTTTTATCTTTTTTTATAAACCATGTATCATTTTAGCTCCGTATGGTAACGGCTTGTATACCATTAGCAGTTTTGATACTAGCTGGCACACTTCATATGTCAAAAAATGTGATTGATGGGTTTAAATTAAGTGAGTTGTAATTAAATAAAAAAAGGGAGATAAAAAAACGGCCTTTACAAGAGAAGGAAGGGAAGTACCATAAGGGGAAGGGGCGGAGACTAGGGGGCTTATTCCCCAAGTCTTAGCCCCAAGGCCTTCTTCGATCCCAGGGAGTCTGGGGTACCTCGTTCCTAAAGAGCTCGGAGCTTGCCCGAACTCATCAAACAAAAGTTGACCAAGATAGTTTGTTGAACTTTTTGAATCCTTTCCCAGCTAAAACTCATTTTGTGTCGCTGATAAAAAGTATAAAAAATCAATTACCCATTTTTTAGCTGACAAACAAGAAAGCTTATTAAAAAACAACGAGTTTCTAATTGAAATTGAATCATGGCTTGCGATGCAAGGAAAATTTGAAGACTTACAACTTATCATGAGGCTGAGATTCAAACTCATGTTCTATTTTCTGGAATTTTTGAAAAACCCTACGAGTCGACTTTCAAGAGAGCATAATGTAAGTATAAATTAAATTTTATATATATTAAAAAATCTTTTTTTAGGATCTGTTGGCATGCTTAAACTATGTGCTTAGCATAGATCATCATAGATTTGGATTTCAGATGTTGTAGAAGTGAAATAAGTATAAAATGGAATAATAGCATTTATTGTGCTTTAATATTTATAAAAATTAATAAATTTTTATGATGTAGAAAATTTTTTAATATTAAACGAGAAATGTCTGACTGTTTGTTTGTGTCACCGAATTTTGTACCCTTAAGCCCAATCCCGTTACGACTTAGATTTTTGGAAAGAGCTCGGTGAGAGAAGAAAAACGACACTAAAATTATGGGGGTACCCCCTCTGAAAAAATTAAAAATTAAATTTTTCATTTTTGCCTGTTCAACTTAGATATTTGGTCAGAAATGAAAACCCGTCGCCTTCATGGCGCAGTTGGTAAAGCGTTAGTTTTAAACGAAAAATGTCTGTCTGTTACGCACAACCAGAACACACACCATCCTTGCGTACACCATCGGTCTTTGCGCACACTAATATACATAAAAACACATTTTTTTGAATGAGTTTTATTTGATATGCGCAGATGCGTCTTTTTTGCCCATACTTTTAAAGTTTTAAAAATCACAAAAATTTCGGCCTTTGCGTAAATCGATGTGCGCAAAGACCTAACGTGTGTGCAAAAATGCTGTGCCGCGTGATGGTGTGCATTCTGATGTTCCACCAGGACAATTGTGGTTCGTACGAATTTTTGGTACGATACTTTTCGTACGAAAAGTACCGTACGAAAAGTTCGTAAGAACCACAATTGTACGAAAAGTTATACTGTCTAGCGTAGCCAAGAGTCGGCGGCGGGGTTGCCAGGGTACACGAAAAGCTACCGCAATGAGTTAAATTTCAGCTGCTCAATTTGCTTACAAACCTCAACTTCTTTTTTAAACACTCAAAATAATCGAAACTATAAAATTTAACGTAGTTGCCATTTGTTATTATTTCTTGGTAGAAAACCGTTTTCGAGAATTTATTATTAATGAGAAAACTTCTCGCAAAAATTTAACAAGATTTTTCATTAATAAATCGACTTTCCAAATTTTTTGGCTTCATAGGTTTGTCGACAAGGGGAACTTGAATTCGAAGGAATTTTTTGATATTGACCACTGGAAGTTATCCATTCATATACGTTATGAAAAAATTGTAACAATCTCATTTTTTTGGCCACTATGTATTTTCAGGGAATTTTTTCACGCCTTGAAAATGCGCATAGTCGATTCTCTTCCTAGAAAAATCCCAGCCTGTTTTCCACGTAAATCCGAATTTTAGAATATTTTCGCTTCAATACTCTCATCCTTTCCCTGAATCAGAGAAGCATTTTCGCGGTTCGACAAGGCCAGTCGATTTTATGCCTAGAAAAACCCTGATTTTCTCAAAGATTCGACCCAAAGCTCAAAACCCGGAGACTTGTTGAACAATCCAATACTTCTGTTTTTAGCAAAATGTTAAGCTTTGATGAAATCTATCGTCCCGAGTGGGGAATTATTTACAATTATGCACTTGAAATTCCTTTTATATGTAGCGCAGCAATGTATCCCTTTGTGTTATATACGGTTTTATTCCAAGCTCCTGCTCCTATGAAAGTTTATAAATATATGTTAGCAAATGCTATTACATGGAGTTTCTTATATGAATTAACAATTTTCTTTTTTAAACCTTATATAATGATGCCTTTTTATATGGGTAAGAAAATGCTCATGGGCATTGAAGGGAAGGAGCATGGTGCAGACCTATATTTTGGATGTAGAATTTTTCGAAACACTTTTCTCGAAACGAAAAGTTACCTTAAATACTGTAAAATACGCTCCGGGCGTTAATTTTTGTACCCCCTCCCCTAGAAGGGGGCATCATTTAGAGGGGGCATTTATTTTTCAACTCCTTCCCCCAGTCACCCACATCAACCTAAAAAAATCAATAAATATTCACCAAAAATTCTCATTAAGAAAAAAGCCAAAAAGGCACTTTCGCCACGTTCGTGTCAATATACATATTTATTACAAATCAGGCACCTCAATTAGTCTGAAATATGTTTATTGGCACGAAAGTGACGAAAGTTAGCGTGGCGAGATTCGTAGCGAAAGTTATAGTGCCAAAAAAACATGATAAAAAACGCCATTCGCTCAAGTTTTAGATTTGTTGTGCATTTTTAACGGTTTCGAGCATATCTGGAGGTGGTTGATTTTTCAACGCTCTGGAGAGAGGGGGAGGATGTTAATTAGGAGAAGGACGTTAATTTTTCAACCCCCTCCCCTAGAGAGGAGGCGTATTTTACAGTATTTACGGTATAAGCTTTGTTTAAAAAAGGTTATAAGCTTTTTAAGTTAGGCGATAGACTTTTTGAACAGCCAAACACATGTGTTTCCCCCTTCAACATCCACCTATGACCGGAACCCAGTTTTGATTGGGGAAAAGAAAGATCTAGCATATACAAAACTTATTTTTAGTGTTCCCTATTGGTATAACAAAATTATTTGGATCTATTGGCTCTTATATTAATATGGAAATAATTATTTTTATATACGCTACAAATTGCATGTGTTTAAGTTTATGTGCATTTTATCGTTATTCAGTTGTGCTACCAGAGGGTGAAGGATATTGGCTCACCAAAAATTGGCATATTGTTGTGACCATGTTATGGGGCTTCATATTTCTATTACTTCCACCTGTTATTACAATAACTATGAGTCGAATACCGGTAGAAAGTTTAAAAGGAAAGTTGATAGCTGAAGTAAGAAATATTTTGAAGAATGATGGGTTAGGTTAAATTCAGGGTGTTACAAAAGTTCGTTCACATCTAAGTAATTTTTGAAATTGGGCAAAAGTTTTCAGACACGACCGGGACTCGAACCCAGACCTCCTGGCTACCGTCCAAGAGCACTACCATTGTGCTACCGAGACCTACAACTGATGCCCGTTAATTGGTAAATACATAATTTTATACCGAATTTACACATCAAAAACAATGTTCACTTTCGACAAAATTATGTCCTAAAGGGTTTTACGTAGGAAGGGAATTGATACCCACAAGAATTGAACGATGAAAAATTTTTATATTCATATCATGGATAAAAAATTGTGATACCTTTGGTCGAAATCTAAGAAACTAAGATCACACCCCTTCCTTATAAGCCCGGACTCCATGGGGGCCGAGGTTCTAAATTTGGACCCAAAATGGGCCAAAGACCCATTAGCTTTGCATATTTCATAGATTCAGTGTAAAATTTTATTTAGATCCCTGACATCGATCCAACATTCTTAAACAATAGTGTTTTGATAGGATATGATGGCGCTATAAATTCATGGTTTTACGCATTTCTAGGAAGTTGCTTATGGTCAAGCAATCTTCTCTTTATTCTAGGCTCGTCTCTAATTGTTTCACTACATCGAATTTTAAAAAAGAGCCAAAAACAAAAGCGTTGGTCACAAAAAACATTAAAGATGCAATGGATGCTGTTTCAAACATTTTTCTTGTCAACAGTTTCGGCACTAACATTGTTGGTTGTACCAAACTTCTTTCTAATAATACTAGGAGTTGCAAGAATTCAAGCTTATGCAGCGCCTATCGCAGCTTTTTTAGAAGTAATAAAGTCGCTTCATTCAATTGTTGATTATATCATATTGATGTGTTTTATTAAGCCATATAGGAAATTTTGTATTAAGTGTTTTAAAAGAGTTTTTTTCTTTGTTAAATTTAAGGAACAAAATCAAACTCTAGTAATAGTAGTAAAAAGCGTGACAACAGGATTGCATAAAAATAGTTGAACGCCGTATGTAGTATTTTTTTAAATTTTCATTATAAATAAAAATTTTAAACATCAAACAATCTTTAAAAGCCACTTTCTGTAATAATCGACTCTTGATCCATTAAGGAAGGACCCGGAATATATCTCAGGCCAGTTAAATCCATCTGAAATGGTTTTGGTGTCGTTGAAATAAAAAGGCAATTTTGCAATTTTTGGTCGATTTTTTCAAGTTTTTTAATTTTCACCAAAATAACCCATAAAGGGTTTTTGACGCGCAATCAGAACGCACACAATCTTTGATCACATCATCGGTCTTTGCACACATCTCATTTTTCAGTCTTTGCGCACACTAATAAATAAAATATATAAAAACAGATTTTTTTGAGTGAGTTTTATTTAGCGTGCGTAGATAAGTCTTTTTTGCGAATACTTTTAAAGTGTTAAAAATCATAAAAATAGTCTTTGCGTAGGTGTGCGCAAAGACCTAATCTGTGTGCAAAGATGGTGTGCATTCTGATATTCCACCAAGTTTTTCTATGCGAGATATCGATTGCACGTTGTTGGACCTTGAAAATGCTTCGCTGATCCTGTGTTAGCATATTTTCACATTAATAACACACACATTCCCTGAATCAGGGCCAAAAGTTCGTAAGAACTACAATTGTACGAAAAGTTATATTGCCTAGCGTAGCCAAGAGTCGGCGGCGGGGTTGCCAGGGTACACGAAAAGCAAACGCATTGAGTTAAATTTCAGCTGCTTAATTTCTTACAAACCTAGACTTCTTTTTTAAACACTCAAAATAAATATAACGTAGTTGCCCATTTGTTATTATTTCTTGGTAGAAAACCGTTTTCGAGAATTTATTATTAATGAGAAAACTTCTCGCAAAAATTCAACAAGATTTCTCATTAATAAATCGACTTTCCAAATTTTTTGGTTTCATAGGTTTATCGACAAGGGGAACTTGAATTCGAAGGAATTTTTTGATATTGACCACTGGAAGTTATCCATTCATATAAGTTATGAAAAAATCGTAACAATCTCCTTTTTTTGGCCACCATGTATTTTCAGCGAATTTTTTCACGCCTTTTTTCACGCGTCAGCATCTAAAGATGTCGGTTTCGTATCACAATGCCGACAAAAAGTTTTTGCACAAGAGCTTGTAACAAATTCAAATTTCAAACGCAATTATCTAAAACTACAACGATTCAGAACATGCCGTAAAAACAAAAAATGCTCGATTTTTCATAATCTTTCCGAATATATCATTTTTTCATATGATTGTAACTGACTGGACTGGTCCTTTAAATGCGCGAAATCGATTTCTCGCATAGAAAAATCCCCTATAGGGTTATTTTGGTAAAATTAAAAGACTTGAAAAAATTTGAAAGAATCGCTCAAAAATCGTAAAAATATCATTTTTTGGACACCATGTATTTTCAGGGAATTTTTTCACGCCTTGAAAATGCGTACAATCGATTCTCCTAATAGAAAAACCCCAGCCGGATTTCCACGTAAATCCGAATTTTAGAATATTTTCGCTTCAATACTCTCATCCCTTCCTTAAATCAGAGAAGCATTTCACGGTTCGGCAATGCCACAATCGATTTCCCGCCTAGAAAAACTCCGGAGGAGTGATTTTCTCAAAGATTCGACTCAAAGCTCAAAACCCGGAGACTTGTTGAACAATCCAATATTTTCTGATTTTAGCAAAATGTTAAGCATTGATGAAATCTATCGTTTCGAGTGGGGAATTATTTATAGTTATGCAATTGAAATTCCTTTTATATGTAGCGCAGCAATGTATCCCTTTGTGTTATATACGATTTTATTCCAAGCCCCTGATCCCATGAAAGTTTATAAATATATGTTAGCAAATGCTATTACATGGAGTTTCTTATATGAATTAGCAATTTACTTTTTTAAATTTTATATAATAATGCCTTTTTATATGGGTAAGAAAATATTCATGGGCATTGAAAGGAAGGAACATGATGTCGACCTAGATATTGGATGTAGAATTTTTCAAAACGCTTTTCTCGAAACGGAAAACTCGAAAAGAAAAATAATTCTAAAGACTAGCTGTTTTCAATAAATTTATCATTTACCTTTGAACAGCCAAACACATGTGCCCCCCCCCCCATCCGCCTATACCGGAACTCAGTCCTGATTGAGGTCTAGCATATCTAAAACTTATTTTTAGTGTTCTCTCTTGGTATAACAAAATTATTTGGACCTATTGGCGCTTATGTTAATCTTGAAATAATTATGTTGATGTACGCTACAAATTGCATGTGTTTAAGTTTATGTGCATTTTATCGTTATTCAGTTGTGCTACCAGAGGGTGAAGGATATTGGCTCACCAAAAATTGGCATATTTTTGTGACCATGTTATGGGGCTTCATATTTCTGGTACTTCCACCTGTTATTACACTAATTATGAGTCGAATACCGGTAGAAAGTTTAAAAGAAAAGTTGATAGCTGAAGTAAGAAATATTTTGAAGCATGATGGGTTAGGTTAAATTTAGAAATACAGGGTGTTACAAAAGTTCGTTCATATCATTTTATACCTATTTACACATCAAAAACAATGTTCAAAATTGTGTCCCAAGGGGTTTTACGTAGGGAGGGAATCGATACCCGCAAGAGTTGAACAATGAAAAATTTTTATATTCATATCATGGGTAAAAAATTGTGATACCTTTGGTCGAAATCTAAAAAACCAATGTCATACCCCTTCCTTGTAACCCCGGACTCTATGGGGGCCGAGGTTCTAAATTTGGACCCAAAATGGGCCAAAGACCCATTAACTTTGCATATTTCATAGATTCAGTGTAAAATTTTATTTAGATCCCTGAGATCGATCCAAAATTCCTAAACAGTATTGTTTTGATAGGATATGATGGCGCTATAAATCCATGGTTTTACGCATTTTTAGGAAGTTGCTTATGGTCTTGCAGTCTTCTCTTTATTTTAGGCTCGTCTCTAACTGTCTCACTATATCGAATTTTAAAAAAGAGCAAAAAACAAAATCGTTGGTCACAAAAAACATTAAAGATGCAATGGATGCTGTTTCAAACATTTTTTCTGTCAACAGTTTCGGCACTAACATTGTTGGTTGTACCAAACTTCTTTCTTATAATACTGGGAGTTGCAAGAATTCAAGCTTATGCAGCGCCTATCGCAGCTTTTTTAGAAGTAATAAAGTCGCTTCATTCGATTGTTGATTATACCATATTGATGTATTTTATTGTGCCATATAGAAAATTTTGTATTAAGTGTTTTAAAAGAGTTTTTTTCTTTGTTAAATTTAAGGAACAAAATCAAACTCTAGTAGTAAACATCGTGTCACCCGTATTACATAAAAATAGTTGGATGCCCATGTAGTTTTGTTTAATTTTCATAATAAATAAAATTTTAAACAACAAACAATCTTTAAAAAAGTTGGAGTTGGATAGTCCGTTTCAAAAAAAGTTGGCGCTTCATAGTGCAGTGGGTAAAGAAGCCGACTTTCCGATCTGGCAAGTTAAGCAACGTTGATCCACAGGTTTTAAAAATGGAAAAAAGAAATATATAAACTCGATCATTCTTATTTGTTTAGGGTTGATTATTGCCTCGAGGATATCTTCGATAAAAATTAATACTTTATATAATATTTTAAACAATTGGATGCTAAAAGAAAAGTGATGATATGTAAGAGTATAGCCATGTTTCGATCTCCTTTTGAACTACAATCCATTTTCATGTCGCCATTACAAAAATCAGTATTACATGAACAAAAACATCCTTTAATTATTCGTTGGCCCGTGCTATGTACCAAGTTATCTGATACTAAACAATCCTAAAAAATGACAAAATCAAGATTAATAGGCATTAAAAAATACCTTGGAATTGTCGTATTTGTACAAAGTGATGTTGTTGTAACAATCACGTTCTATTACAACTAAAAATTTCTAAGATTATAGGTCATTCTGTGGTCTGAATATGTTTCTTATAATACAGGGTGTCCCAAAAAACCGTACTTTCGAGATTTTTTAAGCTACTTTTGAAAAAAATTAATTTTTGAAAATTGTTTCAAAATAACCTTTCTAGGGGTAATTTTATGCGCAGTGTTGAAAGAAGCCTTCCCCAAAATCCGAAAAATCTACTGGGATCAATCAATATGAATTTTTTATGAAAATTATATCTTTTTCAATAAGTTAAAGTTAATAAAAGTGCGCAGCCTCGGAAGCACTGTGTGAAATTTTATTTTTTGAAAATTAGCGAAAAATCTTAAAAATACGATTTTTTGGGGACTCCTGTAGATTTTTAAAATAAAATTCTCTACCTATGTCATTTAAAGTTATATTATTAAAATATGTTTTTCTTACACCACACATTGTGTTACATTCAGTTGTATTCCATTGAGATTTGTCAGTTCCTGTACAATTTGCCACAAATTGGAAGTTATTCTAAAAGTTTTTTTAAAACTTTTTTAAATGACTATAGTGACGAAAAAATTGAATGAAAATTTTTCTACCAACCCTTCAATTACAACGATCAAATTTTTTCCAGGCTCGGAGTCATAATTGTCATTGCAATAAGAAGATGCGACTATGATGGAACAAGATACGCATCTTATGACTTTTTATTCGAAATTTACACTCTCACACATAATTTTAGTTTATAACATCAAAAAAATAAATTTAAAAAATTACTTTATTAGAGAAATTCCCTGATTTCGTCAAATATTGGCTCACAGATATATCGTTATTTCCAATATAAGGATATACAGCAGCATCAGAACAGACATAACATTGAAATTGAGCTATCGTCTGATGAAATCTGACAAAAATAAATA
>JAQGBS010003224.1:0-11837 GCA_034698545.1 Acrobeloides obliquus
CGTTTGACTTTGGCATTTACATGACATAACAATGAGAAAAGTCTGGCACAATAATAGCAAGATAAATAGTTTCATTTCCTAGATACAAATTTTTTAAATAGAAAAAAAATCAAAAACCACTAATCAATAGAGTCTTTTCACCTTTTGATTGAATTGTTACTGCATTTTAAACCAGAAAGTTGTTCGCTGAACTCTTACAAATAATCACTCATCACAACAAAAAATGATGTTGAGTGAAGAAGAAATGCTGAGTCACGAAGAGAGATTGATTTTCTCGTGAGAAAAACAAAGTATTTTTATACAAGGTGGCCCAGATACCTCATAAATTTTAAATAGAGCCATAGAATGGGGGAGGAGAAGGGTATCTAGATCATTATGAATCATCATTAGGGTGGCGCAAAAAAGTGGCTTTTTTTGACAAAATTTATTTGTCTAAAAATGACCCTCTGGGGGTAATTTTTTTACTGGGAATCGATTGCGCGCATTCCTGGACCCTGAAAATGCTTTCTTGATCCTAATTCAGGGGGAAAAATAGATTTTTGAAGCGAAAATGGTCATTTTTCTCATTTTGAGTTTGAAGTGCAAGACAACCTGAAAATCTAGATAAAGCATTGAAAATTGCTCTCAATTTCGAAAATGTGCTCATGATGAAACAATCAAGAACCAAAAGCGTGACTGCCTTTGTTGCAAGCCAAAACCTGTCGTCAAGCCAAAAAGAATCCAAGCGTTGGACAAAGAAATTGACGAACTCAAGCGAAATCGAACCCGAATGCCGGACAGTTGGTCGACTCGAACACTTGGTCGACCGGACAGTTGGTCGATCGGACAGTTGGTCGACTCGGGCCCAAGCCTAGGACCTAAGCCTAGGCCATAGTCTAAGCCTAAGCCTAAAGCCTAAGACCTAAGCCTAAGGCCCCCTGTCCGGTCAACCAAGTGTCCGAGTCGACCAACTGTCCGACAACGCCCACAGGGTACCTTTCACATGTTTTGACATGTTATGTGCCGCTCAATTTTTTTGCTTTTTCCAATTTCTTTCATTTTCCGAAAAAAACTCGTTTTCATGTTTTTTTAATGTGCGCAATCGATTTCCCGGCATAAAGTTATCCCCTAGAGAGATCATTTCCAAAGAAAAAAGGCTAAAAAATTTTTTTGAAAAAAAATCACATTAAGTGGGCTCGCTAATTCTTAGTAGTACTAAAAAATTTTCTACGCCGTATGTCGGCCGATTTCCCACTATAATAATTAAACTTTATACCCCATTTCAAAATTGTAACTAATCATTGATCCACTAGATTACGATATTTTTTTTGTTAAAACGTAAAAATTCGAGAAGTGAAATTTTATTGTCCATGAGGAATTTAAGCAAATAAAGTTGGGCGTTTTGTTAGCCGATGTGTCACACAAAAATTTCCACACAGGTCATAACAATCAACTTTGACCATATAGTCTGAGAAAATTGTATTTTCTAAAGAAATTTTTTGTACACAATTTTTAAGAGAGTTCAATAAAAAATGTCCTTTCATAAGGAAATTTGGGCTTCATACGGAAATGGCTTGAACGGTTAAAGATGAATATAAAATGGAAGTTTTTGTTGAAAAAAGTTTTTTTGTGGTGATTTCTGTAAGGAGAGTTAATCTTTCGTGAACATTATTTGTACAGGGTGGCGCAAAAAGTAGCTTCTTTTGACATTTTGGGACTCGAAAATTTATTTTTCTAAAAATGACATCCCTGGGGGTAATTTTATACGGGGAAACGTATTGCCCCGATCTACCATCTGTCCTGGGTATTGAAGCAAGTAGTTTTTCAACTCTTCGCTTCAATACACCAACCTTCCCTGATCCATGATCAGCTCTTCTTCATCATATGGAGGAGGCAATTGATCATTCGGGATCATTGAAGCAAAGATGTCTGCCGAACTGAGATCATAGCAAACGTATTGCACCGATCCACCATCTGTCCTGTGTATTGAAGCGAAAAGTTTTTTGACTTTTCGCTTCAGTACACCAACCTTTCCTGATCCATGATCAATTCTTCTTCATCAAATAGAGGAGGCAATGGATCATTCGGGATCATTGGAGCGAAGATGTCTGCCGAACTGAGATCATAGCAAACGTATTGCACCGGTCCACCATCTGTGTAAAGTTTTTCAACTTTTCGCTTCAATACAAGACTTTCCCTGAATCAGGGAAGCGTTTTTTCACTTCGAAAATGTCAAATTCAGATTTCCCGCATGTTTTTACGGGTCATTTCCGGAAAAAAATTCAAGTGGGTGCCCTCCCCCATATTGTATAGTAACTCCCACTTTTTCCGCCACTCTGAATATACAAGAAGAGGGGTTGAAATTGTCAAGTTTTTGATGTCGTAATTTGTGATCAACCCCAATACACTTCATATAAGTTCCTTTCTATTTTTCCTAATGTGGGTGGGAAGCTTGATAATGTTCGAAGGCGGTCACGAGTCTTGCTTTTTGATAGCCAAACAAGACTCTTCGAATGTGTCACTTTTCTCGACTTTCTTTTAGTGTCAACTTTGCCGACATTCAGTCCACAATCAGCCTAGTGTGGCAAACAGTCGTTTCCTCTTGATTTCACTTAACAATATTGTTTGATTTTCCAATCTAGTCTATCTATAATCCGTTTGTTGTCAATAAGGAAGAAGAATGGTCATCTTAAAACAATGTGCCGTATATAAAAGTCAGGGCAAGGTGAGAGGATTTCAGGTGGTATGAAAGAGATATAGAAAACGAAAAACGTAAAAAAACTTGAAAATTTTTCACTTTGGTTTTCCAAGGGATAAAAAATCGAATTTTCAAAAAGTTTTCCAAATCGGTTAATTTTTTATACCAGGGGGTTTTTTGACATGGAAAACTCGAATCTGAAGAAATTTTTTGATTTTGTCCACTCGAAGGTTCCCCTTCGAAAGGTATACCCTTTAGAGAAACTTTAGGGGTATACCCCTCGTAGGGGTACCTTCCAGTAGTCAAAATCAAATAATTTCTTCAGATTTGAGTTCTCCATATTGAAAAACCCTCCTGATGCAAAAAATCAGCCGATTTTGAGAACTTTTCGAAAATTCGATTTTTTACCCCTTGAGGGTAAAAAAATTTAAAATTTTGAAAAATTTTTCGTTCAAAATTCAAAGTTTGATTTTGTTCAAAATTTTGAACAATTTTTGATTTTTTCCGATCTCTAATAGAAATGGTTTAGGGTAAATACATTGAATGTTGGATGATTTTAACGCACGAACTCGATGGGCCTTCGATTTTTATTTATAAGGATTCATCTGCCAAAAAGCTTCTTGAAGAAAAGTACTTTTTTCAATTTAATTTTGTGTGAGTGTTGAATGAAAAATTTGTAGGATCCACGTGCCATCATTGGCCCAGCAGATTCGATTTGGCACCACAACAATCCTATGTGGTAACTTGCCAGAAACCAAGACTGACCCTCGTATTCATAGCAGTTGTTTTATTCTTATCACTACAGAAAAACTGGTAAAGAAAGTAAAACAGCCACATCATATTTGGCTATGCGCTCCATCTACAGAAGTTATGTTTGGCATAATAAAAGTAGGTTTTAAAATTATGCTTTTGCTTACTGAATGATATATTCTGTTTCATGAGAAGAGCACAAAAAATTGACACTGCATAATGTAGTGGATAAAGAAGCCGACTGTCCGATCTGACAAGTTAAGCAACATTGGGCCCGCAAGTTCGATCCCAACAGGATAATGTAGGACAAGTGAACATGGAACGTGGCGAAAGTCATAGTGCCCGATTATACTACCATATCGAAATCTGAAAGGACCAAGAAATGGCAACAGAAACTAAACCACAGTCGAAGATAAGAACGAAAACCCAAAAGCCGACAACGTGCCAAATCCAGTAGAAAATTCTGAAAAACAAGTGCTGAGAAGATCAAAAAGAATCGCCGATAGAAATCAACAACTACGTGAACTACAACCAGAATACCAATAAAAGCCAGAATGAAATTCGAAAATAAGATAAATAAAAAATTTTTTTGTTTTATTTTCTACTTATCCTCGGGAGTCCTCGAAAACGAAAGCCCGAGGATGTAGTATACGAGGTACGCGGACAGTCTTGCATTTCTGAAAATAAAGAAATCGAAAATCAAGAGTTTTACTCTAGCGGGATTGAACCCCGAGGGCACAACGTTCCTTTACTTACCAGATTGGACATTCGGTTTCCTTATCCACAGCACTATGGAGAGCCAACCTTTTTGCTCTCTTCTCGTAAAACATACTATAGTAAAAAACGAAAACTTCAGGTTCTGGCTGCATGTCTTTCATCATTGAATATTGAAGCACCTGAGCAGGCAGATGATGATATTCATGCCTTGCACCGCTACCGACCGAGACCTTTCCGCGCTGAAAATGATTGGGAAGAATTTTGGGACAATCCGCCACGATTACAAACTAGCGCACTCGAAAAGATGAAAGGAATGGCAATGTAAGCTGCTAAATTATTCAAAATTCATTACGCTTTTTGTTACTTCAGGAGTATGGATGCATTGAATGCCAAAAAACCAAAGGAAGTGAAAAATAAGGGTAAAGAGAAAAAGTCCATGTATAGTAGCACGCCAACGCTAGATAAATTACCTGAAAGTGTGCATGGGAGTCGGAACAGTTTGAACGAATGTTCCAATGCTAGCAGGTTTGAGATTTTTGACTGTGCTGATTAATCTTTTTGATAATAAAAAAGCAATAAAATTTTTTATTATAGTGTGTCTTCAGAAAGTACGCGCCCACGATCAAAGACTCATGAAATGCTAGTCGGAGAGCCGGTAAATTTAAATTTAAAAAAATTTGTAAACAGGAAGTGTTTTTGTACAAAAATCGAATTTTTTCAAAAAACAACATAAGATTTTAGATAAAGGAAGTTAAAATTCATGAGTTGAACCGAAGCCGGGAACTTTCTGAAAAACCATTGGTTGCTCCCAAACCTTCACGTAAATATGAAAGAAATAGCACCGATTCAGCAAAATCCACACCGGTTTCAAGACGAAAATCTATTTCTCAGCAGTCAAGAATAGTAAATTTTTATTGCTGAACAAGATGGCGTTATTTAGGACCAGTCCAGTGGGGAAAAAAGTTGTCATAATTTTTGATATTCATAAAGTTCATGAAAAATGAAGCATTTGTTGTTTGAAACGAAAACATGAATTAGAATTTTCCGCTTAGGCTTAAGCCTTAGCCTAAACCTAGGGTTAGTCCTAAGACTAAGTCTAGGTCTAAAATTAAGCCTAAACCTAGATCTAAGCCTAAACCTAGGTCTAAGCCTAAGCCTAAACTTAAGCCTAGGCTTAAACCTAAGCCTAGATCTAAGCCTTTGACTAATTCTAGGCCTAAGACTAAGCCTAAGCCTAGGTCTAAGCCTAGGCCTAGGCCTAAGCCTAGTCCTAAGCCTAGGCTTAAACCTAAGCCTAGATCTAAGCCTAAGACTAATTCTAGGCCTAAGACTAAGCCTAAGCCTAGGTCTAAGCCTAAGCTTAAACTTAAGCCTAGGCCTAGTCCTAAGCCTAGGCTTAAACCTAAGCCTAGGTCTAAGCCTAAGACTAATTCTAGGCCTAAGACTAAGCCTAAGCCTAGGTCTAAGCCTAGGCCTAGGCCTAAGCCTAGGTCTAAGCCTAGGCCTAAGCCTAAGCCTAGTCCTAAGCCTAGGCTTAAACCTAAGCCTAGGTCTAAGCCTAAGCTTAAACTTAAGCCTAAGCCTAGGCTTAAGCCTAAGCCTAAACTTAAGCCTAGGCCTAAGCTTAGGCTTAAGCCTCCATTTTTCATGAACTTTCTGACGAATATCAACAAAAATGACAACTTTTTCCCCACTGTACTGGTCCTGTTAACTTTAATCTTGATTACCATTTTAGTATCCCTTGAACGAAATAAGTGATGCGGACTCCGAAGTGGAGCCAAGAATCGCCGCGTTGACCTATTCTGAAATCCAACGAAACGGTAGCCCTATGCCGAATCGAAATCGTGACAGCCGAGGAAGTCCAACATCGATTCTCAAACGGAAACCGTCGGATTATGAAAGCCCGAGAGTTCACCGCCAAAATAAATTAATTGATGATTACAGTAGCTCTGGGCGAAGTACGCCGACAAGAACATCGCCAATAAGACAAGAAATTGTTCCACTAACACAAAAACCGCCTGTAGCACCAAAGCCACATGGAAGATATGTGAATGCTGGTTAGCCAAAAAATTTGTTACTTGTTATTAAACGTGTTATATTTTTAGAGGTCCAAACCGAACCAATCTTCAGTGACAATTACGACCAACCATTGATCAACAGTCCATCAAGACCACAGTTGAAACAACCGACTCCTCAGGAGGATGATGACTTTGACCGGAATGTGGATAAATTACGCAGAATGTCCAAATCACCTGCAGCAAACCATAAACCGTAATAATTTTTTGTAAAATGTTGTATGTTTCTCTATATTCCTCTCATAGAAAAACCCACAAGCAGAGTAGGGATTTCCCCAGGGGATTTCTTTTTTCCCCAGAATTACATGGTTTGAAAAGACGTTTCTCCATTTTCAAACCTCGGTGGTGCAGTGACAAAGTAGCGGGTTCGTGGCCACAAGGTTGTGGGTTCGAATCCTGCTTGGAGTCAAATTGGCCAATTTGGAGCTAAATTGGGCAGTATAACTTTTCGTTGCCTGATTATCAATAAAATCTATTTATTGACACGAAAAAATTTAAACCAAAACGGATTTTATTGATAATCAGGAACGAAAAGTTCGTACGAAAAGTACATTACGAAAAATATCGTACGAAAAGTTATACTGCCCTAAATTGGCTCCAAGCGTGATTCGAACCCGCGACCTTGTAGTCACAAAGCCGCTGCTTTGTCACTGCACCACTGAGGCTTGTTGATGGGAAAACGTCTTTTCAAACCGAATAATTCTGGGAATTCCCCGAGGCAATCTAGATTTATCCAATTTCCCCAGATTTGGATAAATCCGGATAATTCTATTTCCCAACCCTGCCCACATGTACTAAAAAATGGGGGTAATTTTATGCGGGAAAAAGATTGCACGCATTCCCGAAGCATGAAAACGCTTTTTGGACCCTGATTCAGGGAATGGAGTTGATGTATTAACAAGAAAATCGAAAAAATTTCTATTTTCGCCCGGAAAGTATTCATCTGGGGGTAATTTTATGCGGGGAATCGATTGCGCACATTTTCTAAGTATGGAAAAATTATCTTGGCTCTGATTCAGGGAATGGAGTTGGTGTGTGGATGAAAAAAGAAAATTTTTCGATTTTCGCTTCAATACACCAACTCTGTTCCCTGAACCAGGGACAAGGAGACGTTTTCATGCTTAGGGAATGCGCGCAAGGAATGTGGATAAATTACGCAGGATGTCCAAATCACCTGTACAAATCATAAACCGTAAAAAAATTTGTAATGTTGTATTTTTCATCTAGAAGTGCCCCAAGACAAGCATCACTCTCAAGTTCTAGCAGTTTCTCCGATAAAGAAAATGGCCATAAAGATCATTATGATGTGAACGAGTATGCCATTTTTTCATACAAATAGCGAGCATTTGTTTGTTTTAGCTCGGATTCATGGGAAGAGTGCAGTGATAAAATTTCTCCGCCGAAACTCGTGATGAATCACGATGGGACTCGCTTGTACACCGTTGATCTGGAAGAGCATGAGCACCGTTTTTAAGAGCTAATTATTCTTCTATTCTTCAGTGCCGTACACAGGAATTTTTCATGGGGTGGGGATACGAAGATACGAAAAAAATTTTGGTAGAAAGTTTCAAAAAAATGTCTCGCCAATCGACTCAGCTCGCCGAGAGCTTCAAAACGAGTATCATATCATGGATTTCAGGGTTTTGGCGTTGGATCGAACCCACGCCCTTTGAGTAAAGACCGAGCGCTTTAGCCACTCGGCCATGGGAAAAGCATTATATGATACTCGTTTTGAAGCTCTCGGCAAGCTGAGTCGTTTGACGAAATTTTTTGAAAATTTTTTACTTTTTCGGATTATTTGTACGCATTGGGGAGGTTTTTTGTGACCGGAAATTTTTTTCAATATGCCTTTTCTGAATCAGGGACTAAGAATTTTTTGTTCCGTTTGCCTTAACCCCTGTTTTTTATTCTCTTTCAATTATTTTACTATATTAATTTCTTTCTTGATTTGTAAAATCTTTTGAGCTACTATACAATAGGAGGGGGTTCAGGGAAGGCCTGTGTATTGAAGCGAAAAGTCGCAAAAATGCGATTTTTGCGACTTTTCACTTCAATACACAAGCCTTCTTTGAATCAGGGAAGTGTTTGTTGCTTTTTCGGATTCTCCGCAATTTTTTACCCCTAGAGGGGGTTCATTTCTAGAAAAAATTTTTGAAAATTTTTCAATTGGGTGACCCCCCCCCCCCCTCACCATATTGTGTAGTAGCTCCAATTCTTTTTATGGCAATGTTTATCTTTGTACATAACAATAAAAATTTTTAAAAAGAGATCAAAATGGAGGAATGAGATAGGGGAAGAAAAACATATATAATACATATATAGCTTCTTTAAAAACTGTTATGGTCCCCGGGAGTGCCAGTATCTTCTTCAATTTTTGTTAATGGCTCCAAGCAAAGGGACTGCTCGGAGGGCTTATGACAGATGTATCTATAACTCGGCGTCGGCTTTCGCGCAGAAATTACACTAATTCGGCCATTTGAGCTGTGTCGTCTCGAGGAGATTCGGTCTAAAAAGTTCATTCATTTAATCATGTACGAGGAGCAGCTAAATTAGTTTAAATTTGTCTTAAGAAAAAGTGTGTTTTTCCCATGGGGAGGAGTGACCAAAATAGCTGACCATATAATCTCCACAAATTGAGTAAAGGCTATACGAACGTACCCATTTTTTGATGAACTTTTTTCTTGGCTATACTAAAGAGTCGTTGGCGGAAGTGTTGAGAGGAGAGGCAAAACAGGATGAAATTCGAGGCTTTTCCACAGATTACCAAAGTGCTAAAAATAATTCGAATTAGGAGAGAAATTTTCGGCTTTTATTAACATGACGTGGGCTGTTGGGATAACATAAACTGATTATTATTGGCCAGAATTTCACGTGAACACGATGGAGCTAAAATAGATTCGCAAAAAAGACATAAAAAAATGACTATTTTCTGGGAGTAAAATGGCCATAATGTTACACAAAAATAGAATTTTTTACAAATATCAAATTGGACAAAAATCGAAATTTTGTCTAAAATCGAATTTTACCCAAATCTTTTCTCAAAAATCGAAATTTGCCCCAAAAATCGAAATTTTGCCCCAAAATCGAATTTTTACCCTCAAATTGTTACCAAATAGCCAAACCCAATATACCAATTTTCCTGAAAATCAGGGCTACAATTTTTGGGAAGATCATTTGGACTAAAAACGCCCCACAACCGGGCCAAAATCGCTGATCTTTGTCAAAAACCCGGTCAAAAAATCGAGGATGTCACAAAGATTGGCGCATAACTTTTTATTGAAGCGAAAACTTGCTAAAGGTGCCTATAATATAGTTGTAGGGCAGATTCTCAGCTTTCATATGAGTGGTCAACGAAGTCGTAATTTAATTCTTACGGGGAATTATAACTTAAACAAGAAAGCATTCAATTCAAAGGATACCCTTTCAAAATAGAGCTTTAGATCACCCAGGGAGAACTTTTTTTCGAATTTATTTTAGCTCCAACATGTTCAGCGTGAAACTCTGGTCGGTTTATTCGAACAGCCCACGGAGTGTTAATGAAGTGTAAGAGTTTTGGAACATAGTAATTGACAAGCCATTAGGCTTGAAAGAGCCAACAAGTCCAATTATGAAAACATAACACATATAAGTATATACCTGCACAGAAGCGTTATGTTGTACCATAATTGTTTATCGGTATTTGTTGATTCGTAGACAGTTTGAAGTAGATGAACTATAGCTGAAGGACCATTTGTTATCGTAAACATGGTGACAATCAAGGCTACAGTTAATGTAACTCGTTGTTCGGTCTTGTGGTGCTTCATACTATCAACACATGGCCTAAGATGATATATTTTAAACTATACGAGGAACCTGATTTTGTTTCGAGTTGATGATAAAAAAGTGTAAAAAAGGCGCTGTAACAACTAACTTTTGAATTTTTGAATAAGTCTGTGTATTACAGCGAAAACCCTGTTTTTTATAATTTCAACCCCAGCTCTTGAAGTATTTCCTTCGTGCGAGAAACGCTTGTCCGAAGTAGAAGTCATCGTTGGTTTGTGAGTTTACTGAGGGCAAGGAGTGGTTTATGGACTTATTCCAGGTGTTGTGGTCCAGGAGATGTGGTACTCCTGTCGCTCGCAAGATCACGGATATCTTGCAAGATCGGACGATCCGGCGGCGTACCGAAAAACTATGCTTCCTATATAACAAATAGTACCTTGATATTTCTTCTCCTCGAATCAATAAATGCGAAGACCTTTGTCTTAGCGTACACAACAATAGCATATTTAATGCCGTTAATAATATAATCGGAAATATTATTATGAGCACAACATTGAGGAAAATGCTAACATCGATAAATTGTTTAAACGAGTCCGAATATGGATTAGTTTGATTGGCAAACCAGCCGCTAAAAAGTAACGAATTTCAATTACAACAATGTAAAGAAGGCGCTGCAACAACGAACTGTTTAAAGTTTTGTACAGGGTGGGGGGGGGGGAGGGTTTAAAGTTTCCGAAGTTGATTGACGTTTCGAAAATTGATGTTTCGAAAAGTTTCGAAAAAATCGATTTTTTTAAAATTCAATGTGCAAAAAAATTTCGACTCCAGCGGGAATCGAACCTGGGTCCAAAAACGTTTTTCACATTTTCTTTTCAATGTTCATGCATTCGTAAAAGATGTCTTATCTTTTCTTTCGCCGAGTTCGATCGATCGGTCCGTTGTACAGGGTATAGTGCACTTGGACGGTAGCCTGGTCCGGGTTCGAGTCCCGGTCGGGTCCGAAAACTTTTGCCTAATTTCAAATTCCCTAGAATTTTTGTTGTTTTGTTATTGTTTTATAGTATAAAATTTCAAAGTGATCGGGAACTTTAAGTCCTCCAGCCTGTAAATGATCAATTTTTCAAAAATAGAAAAAAATTCATTATTTTTTTACGGTTTAATAAAGTTGTAGTCCTTTTCAAATTGCTCCCTTGAAAAACAACATTTTTTAACTTTCTGTGAAAGATGAGTTATTTCTGTGAATTGTTTTTGATTAAGTCATAAACATTGCTTAACACCTGACTCAACAATTTTATGACACAAATATATGTTTTCCCGTGGATAAAAAATATTTTTCTAAAGACTAAATGATAAATTTGACTAAAATTGTGAAGAAGAAAAAAAGACTTACTCTTGATTAACAGCCATACACCTGGAATACAGTTGTGTGCCATTACAATAATACCGAACTCGGCAGATATAGGCAAAATGTTGATATATAGTAAAAATTCCTGGGCCCATCACAATGGCACATAGAAGTAGTGACATTTTGTATGAGCCGACGGAAAGAGTGCGAACCGAGAGGGGGTCTCGGATTCCCATTAAACGATCCGCACATACTGCTATCACGCACCTAAAAATTGAAAAAAATTGTATTGGCTAGTGATGTTCCAAGTGAATGAGGGTAATTGTGATCATAGGCTTAAAGGAGGAGTAAAAAGAACGGACTATTCTCTAAAAAAAATTTTTTTGCCAAAACAGCCTATATAGGGGTAAAATCATGCGAAAAATCGATTGCGTGCATTCTCGAAGCGTAAAAATGCTTCCTTGATCCTGATTCAGGGAAATAGATGTGTGTATTGAAGCGAAAATCGAAA